>JAJOOR010002945.1:0-59488 GCA_036250505.1 Solanum acaule
TAGTTCAAGTTAAAAAGTTGTTAAGTTGTTTAAATAAGTTAAAATATATAATGTGGTTTAGTTGGTGGATTTAGTTGTTGTATTAAGTCAAAACTAATCTAGTTAAAGTTGTTATGTTGCTTAAATAAGTTAAAATAAATAATGTGATTTAGTTGGTGGATTTAGTTTTTGGATTTAAGTCAATACTAAACTAGTTGAAGTTATAAAGTTGTTGTTAAGTTGTTTAAACTAGTTAAATTAAATAATGTGGTTTTGTTGATGGATTTAGTTGTTGGAATTAATTCAAAACTAAACTAGTTCAAGTTAAAAAGTTGTTAAATTGTTTAAATAAGTTAAAATATATAATGTGGTTTAGTTGGTGGATTTAGTTGTTGTATTAAGTCAAAACTAAACTTGTTAAAGTTGTTATGTTGTTTAAATAAGTTAAAATAAATAATGTGATTTAGTTGGTAGATTTAGTTGTTGGAATTAAGTCAACACTAAACTAGTTAAAGTTATAAAGTTGTTTAAATAAGTTAAATTAAATAAGTGGTTTTGTTGATGGATTTAGTTGTTGGAATTAATTCAAAATTAAACTAGTTCAAGTTAAAAAGTTGTTAAGTTGTTTAAATAAGTTAAAATATATAATGTGGTTTAGTTGGTGGTAAGTTCTAATTCAAACTTTTAAATAAATAATTAGTTGATTCATATATATCGTTATAAATTTCAGTTTTTATTTATAGGAAAAACAATTGGGACGCACTCCCATTAAATTGGAGATTTTCAAGAAGACTCGTGTTAGGAAGAAAGAAAATGAGATCATGTGTGGGTGGAGGAAAGGGCCGAACGAATTTTTGTAAGTTATTTAATATGAATTATATATATTAATAGTGAATATATTTATGATATGTATATATACTGATGTCAATTTTTATATTTAATATCCAGAATGACTTTCATCGGCATGTCGCTGAGAATCTAGATAGTTTGGTCCAATTGACACCTGAACTTTCCACCCAGAGTTGGAAAGAAAAAGTGGTAGGGGGGACACAAGGGTAGAGTCTATGGTCTAGGCTCTCGAAACGATGTAAGACGACTCCAATCAGGCTTAGAAGGAATTAGATCGTCACGTATAGCCGAGGCACTTGACGGTGTTCAGATTGCTACTATGTCGGCTCAAATAACTAAGCTTACAGCGGCACTGGCAGATTCGAAGTGGAGAAGAGTAGCTGAACAAGAAAATATGAGTAAGACCGTTCAGCAAATCAAAGAACAAGTGATGAACCTCGCTCGTCGACCTACTACTACTTCGGCTCTCGATGACACCGACGACAAGAGTGATGATGATGATTATGTAGAACCCACTCCCTAGTTTAGATCTCGAGACATTTATGAACTTTTTGTAATTTTGAAATGAAATTTGAAAGACTGTATAAGTCTTTAATTTGTGATTTAGATACTTTTTAATGTTATTTTAAGTTTGTTGTTTTATGTTTTGTTTAGATTGTTTATAATGGTGTGTTTGATTGGGCTGAATAGTGTAGAATTGAATTGAATTGCATTTGCAGATGGGCAGCAGAAACTGCAAGTTTCTTCTTTCAAAAATATTGTAGGAAAAGCGATGGACAGCGTGGTTTTGTCCGTCGCTTTTCTGGATTTTATTTTATTAAAAATCCTAGAAAAGTGATGGACAGCGTGGTATTGTCCGTCACTTTTTTGGATTTTTTTTTAAAATCCCAGAAAAGCGACGGACAACGTGGTTTTATCTGTCGCTTTTTTGGGTTTTATTTTTTTTTAAATCTCAGAAAAGCGACGGACAACATGGTTTTGTCTGTCGCTTTTCAAGGATTTTCAAAAATAAAATTTTCAAAAAAGCGACGGACAGGGTCCGTTTGTCCGTCGCTTTTCTGGGATTTTCAAAAATAAAATTTCCAGAAAAGCGACGGATTGCGTCACTTTTTAGAAATAAAAAAAAATGATAGTTAAAATAAAGCGATGGAGTCCGTCGCTTTTGTTAAATTTTTTTTTTTAAAAAAAAAGTCAAAAAGCGACGCAGTCCGTCTCTTTTTAGCGACGCAGTCCGTCGCTTTTTGAAAAGCGTCAGGCTAAAAAACGACGGAGGTGACTGCATCGCTTTTCCGTCGATTTTGACCAAAAAAGCGACGCAGTCCGTCGCTTTTTGCCGTCGTTTTTTGACCTCTTTGTAGTAGTAAAAGTTAATACAGATATGAGTGTTCTAGCTGCTGTAATTTATTTATTCGTTATTTTTATTCTTTAATTATTCTATCTTTTTAGATGTTAGGTTTTTGTTTATCACGTTAATATTGTTTCCACTCTATCAGTTGACCAATGATTCATTAATGTATGAGATTTTCTGTTGGGATCTGATGTAATTATTATTATATTGAGATATTATTTTTGGTGGTTGTTAAAGTTTTATTGTATGCCAATGTTTTGTTCGTCATTTTCGTGCTATATTTGAAAGATATTATTTTTCCATAACTACTATTAATTTATTATGGATAAATTTCATGTATTTTGTAAAGAAAATAAGAGGCTAGTGAGTTATGTATTACAATTTAGTTTTGTTTGCTAGGTATTTAAGGCTATTTTACTTTGTTTTATTTTAGTTTTTACTTGATTTTGTGTTTGGACATTGTAAGTTAAAATTGGTCAGTGAAAAATCTTTCCGTCAATTTTCGAGGCCTGCCCATTTTTAATGACAGAAATTCAGTGTAAGTTGATATATTTTGTATATTAAATTTGGCTAATGAAAAATTACCGTCGATTTCCATGGCCTCCCATGTTTATAAGACATATATTTTAATTCTTAACTTATTATTTTATTTATTTATTTTATTATTCATATTTATTTAGTATTAACACTATTACTAAGTGTCTTTACAGGTACCCTGGAGTCGCTTCACATTAAAGCTATTTGAAAGGAGTTTGAATTATATTTTCTATTCATTATTGTGTATATTTTTTA
The DNA here is from genome assembly GCA_036250505.1 of Solanum acaule. NCBI lineage: Eukaryota > Viridiplantae > Streptophyta > Magnoliopsida > Solanales > Solanaceae > Solanum > Solanum acaule. Next base: position 2,969 of record JAJOOR010002945.1, read on the forward strand.
TGTTATGCAAAATTAGGTCGTTTCTTAATTACTTATGTATATCACATGTTCATTATACTTCTATATTAGCTTTATCTCCTCCTGAATTTGAAAAATGAATTCAGTCGGGACCTACAACTGTGGATTTCGAAGGATGCCTAATATTTTTCCTTCAAAATAACTTGAACCCCTTACCTAGAATCTATTGGTTTCGTAGACATTCTTTTTAGTTAGTTCATTAATTGGTTTCCTAGTTTTTTCTAAAATCAGGCAGCGACTCCTTTAAAACTCTTTTATTCTTAAAATTCTTTTAAAATTTACTCTAATTGAATTAATTAGATTATATTTTGAGTCACCACGACATTTCTCCCTATTTGAATAAAGTAGGGATATAAACATCATATCTAATATTTTTTTCTCTTCTTGAGTTCCTGTCAAGTCTTTATTTCATTTCAAATGCATTTCTAGAGTTTATAATTCGCCTTTAATTTTTTTGACATTTATAAAAACCTCTCTATATCTCGTCCTGATAAAATCAAATTTTTAGGCACATACCTTCACTAAATTATAGATAAATGGGATTGGGACTATATATATATCCTTTCTTTTCCCGCATAAAAGATAAAACTTTTCATTTTCTTGTATACTAGAGATCACTGAGATGCTCTTAACTGGAGTGACATCTTGATTCATATAGCCGACTCTCACTTTTTGTTGTTGTAACACAAGAACAAGTGCGTAGAAGGAAAATAAATTGATGTTACTGATAGAGGAAACGATGTGGCAATCACCCGCTCAATTAATAGCACATTAGGATTTTACTAAGAAGTTGTTTTCTCAAACCATAAAAAGCCTTAATGTTTAAATATAAAGTATACCATATATATCATGCTTGTGCCACTTCCTATGTTTCAATTGCAAAATACAGGATTCCCAGTTACACAAAGGAATCCATTCTGGAAGGAAAAAGAAACAAAATACTTCAATATGTTAGACAAGTATCCACAAGACAGTAAAAGTTTCCAGTTTCAAACTAAATTATATTATCCCGGAGGAAGTAAGATAAAAAAAATAATCTAAACTATCTGAGTCTTCGGACAGAAAAGCAACGAACGACGTCGTAGTAAAAAGCGACATAATTCTCCACAGTGTCCGTCACTTTTTAATAAAAATAATTATTTTTAAAATTATTTTACAAAAAGCGATGGACGGCATCACTTACTCAGTCGCTTTATAATAATTAATTATTTTATATAGGTAGAGACGCTATCCGTCATTTCTTATTAAAAATAATTCCCCGTCACTTAATCATCAGGCTACCCTCAGATTCTTCCCTCCAGATATAATGAGGTGGGTGGGAAGGATAGAGCCAAATTATTATATACAGATACATATATTCATTGTCATTATAATCTTGATATAGTTCCAACATGCCTATTCTTTGACTCTCCTATAGTGTATAGTATATTCTTTCCATCTTCCTACTAGGATAGATATTCTAACAACAAACTACCTAGCTTAGCTAGTTGGCAGTTCCGCATCCTGAACTACATCAGAAAGGGCATCCGATCTCTCTTTTATAGGCTCTTTCCCTTGTGATATATAAATTAAAGAATAACCACGTCGTCCATCGTTTTTAATTAATTTGAATTTATTAATTATTCTTTTTTTAAAAGCGACGGAGAGCATCTTTTTGTTTGTCGCATCTTGGTCAAAATATATGATCAAATATTTTTAAAAGCAATAGAAAATGTCTCTTAGTCCGTCACTTTTTGGTCAAAATGCTTGTCAAATATTGAAAAAAAGCTACGGACAAAGAGACGTTGTCTGTCGCTTTTCTTAAAATATCTGAAAACTAGACGCAAATTTTTTCCCATTTTCCTTCTCTTCCTTCTCTCTAAGATATGAAACACAGGTGACAATGATGCCGCCGCCTCCTTTGTTGATGCCGCTACTGCTGTCACCGCCGCTGCTTTCGTCGCCGTTGTTGTCGTTGTCACCATCTCCTCTCTCCATTGTCTCTTTCTCCTTTAATTCAAGGTTAGAGTTTTATCAAATTAGTTTTAATTTTTTTTCAATTTGAGTTATATTTGATTTTGTTAATAAGTTTATTGGATTTGTGTTTTATTTAATGATTGATTGTGTTTGTTAGTGAATGAAATAGAATATTTTTAGGATTTGGGTACTAGTTTCAATTTGAAAATCTTCAATTTGATTGTGAATTGAGATTTTTTTTAAAATTTGATTGATTGTTAGTTAGTGAATTATTAATTTGAAATTAGAAGTTAGTAATTGATGAAGTTTGAATGTCTTGAATATATAGGATGAATGTTTGAATGTGATAAATATATATTGATCGATGAGATTTTTTTGAATTAGAACAAGTGTATATATAACTAATTGTATAGATTAGATATGAACATGAATTTAGAACTTGGACTTGAAACTTGAATATAACTAACTCTTGGATTAGAAGTTTATATATAATTAATTTTAGAAATTGGATATGAACTTGAATTTAATTAGAACTTGATTATAACTAATTTTAGAGATTATATGAACTTAAATTTAGAACTTGAACTTATCAAAACTTGAATATAACTAATTTTAGAACATTGATATGAACTTGAATTTAGAACTTGAACTTGAATATAACTAATTATTAGATTTGAAGTTTATATATAATTAATAACTTATATATGAACTTGAATTTAGAACTTAAACATGAACTTGAATATAACTAATTCTTGATGACCTTAATTGTGACATCTTGCAATTTGAAATAACTATGAAGAAACTTGAAATTGGAAATAGTCATTTTTGGAAAGAATTCAAAATATAGAAATTTAGTAACGTATGGGAAAAAACGTGAGTTTTTGGTCAACTTAAAATAGTCATAACTCCTAGCTCAGGATGAGTTTGCAAAGCTCTTGGAGTGATCTTTCCAACGCCGCCGAGTTTGCTCATTTCCGAGTTCGTATGAGTGAGTTATGCCCTTTGCAAGTTGGGCTGTTGGAACAGGGAAGTCAGCCCGAATTTGTAAGGGTATTTTGGTCTTTTCCCTAACCATTTCTTTTGGTTATATTAAGGATTTAGACTGATTTTAAATCAGTTTTCCCATTTAAAAAGTGAGAGTGAGGGTTTGTGAGTGAAGAGAGAAAGAAGAGGAGAAAGAGAAGAAGGACCTAGATTCGTCAAAGATCGTCATGGTTTTCGTCGAGGGTGATCCCTATTAAGGTATGTGAGATCATAGTGTTGGGTTGGTTCGTTCCCCCACACGCCAAACTTGTTTTAATTCCGAGAAAAGATTTGTTGTGTTGTTGAATTCTTGTGGTTGTGTTGTTGAAGCCTCTTGTTGGTTTTGGTGCATGTTTCTGGTTGTGATTTCGAGTTGAATCTATTGTATATTAAGGGGTTTTAATGATTCTAAGTGTTTGGGGCTGGAACCTTTGAGGTTGAGAGGGTTTAAAGTTGGAGAAATGAAGGAGAAAAGTCGAGTTTTCTAGGGAAAGGGGTGGCGCGTCGCGCCAGCCAGAGCACCCCAAAAGGGGTTCTGAACTTTCACCCTTGGGGCACCGCGCCTGCCAGTGCGCCCCATCAGGCCTTCTGAACTTCGGGCTGGCGCCCTGCGCCTCTCAGAGCGCCAAGGACGCCAGTTCTCCCCATTCATTCCCCACTTTTTCATGCATGTTCCTTGGTAATGTACCTATGTTTTATAGTTGTTTTGAACACTCCAAGGTACGTCTAAACGGCAAGAACTCATCCATAAACATGAGATCATTACCCTTGAATTCATAATGCAATTCGAGGGAAGTTCGGAACAAAGTCAAGTGAAGTTAGAATCAAGTCTAGAAGTTAAGGAGCAAATTGAAGCAAGTCTTTAAAGTTTTTTTTCCAAGAGTCTTTATTGAATGTTTTAACTTCATTTTAAGGCTCAAGTTTCAAGTTAAGTAAAGAGTATAGAGTTTCAAGTTAAGCCAAGAGTATAGAGTCGAGTTCATTTCTCAAAAGTATTAGGGAACTAAGTATTCCCAAAGAAGTTTATAAATGTTTTCACATTTGAGTAAGAAAGGAACTATGATTCCAAAAGAGCCTTTGGGATAGTTTTCAAGAAAAGGGAACATCGATTCCAAGTGAGCCCTTGGGCTAGATTTTGAGCAATTATCTCAAACTAATGAAAAATGTGTTTAAAACACTTATGAGCTAAAGTATTTTAGGAGTAGTATTGAGCACCGAATTGGGGACGCGAGTTCATATTAACTCAACTCTCCATAAGAACCATGTAGCCAAACATAGGAATTGATGGGTCATTCTTTTTATATGATCACGTAAGATTAAGCTAGTGGATCCACTAAGTCAAGTAAGGTCCTATATCACGGCAAGGTATAGGATGGTCCCTGGGAAACGTGAGGTAAAACATTGTATCATCACTAGGGCTCATAGTGGTGGTTGTCGATTAAAGAATCTCCCACTAAAGTTATATTACTTTTATATTAGTAAAGTTGAGTTTGTTATTGCTTTATCCTTAACAAACTAAGTTGTTTATACTTTTTTACAAGCTTTATATATATTGCATGTGTCTTATTGCTTTATATTGAGTTCGGTTATTCATGAGTTGAATAGAGCCAAGGTAAGTGTTCTCTTGTACTCCTTTCAACCTTAAGTTGTTGTTTAGCTTTCTAGCTCGCATACTCGTACATTCAATGTACTGATGCCAGTTGGCCTGCATCTTATGATGATGCAAACGCAGGTACCCAGGATCAGCATCCAGCACACTGTTGATCCAGCTGAGAACTCCAGAGTCAGTGGTGAGCCTCTTTGCTTTTTAAGAGGACTCTGTTATTTTGTGTTCCTAAGTTTTGGTTTATTAGGATGTTGCGGGGTCTGTCCCAACATCCATCTTAGTGCTATAGAGGCTTCATAGATAGTCAGTCAGTTAGTATTGAGTCTCATATATGTATATATATAAATATTCTATTTTGAGGCACGAGTTGCCTTTTTAGCCAGATTTTATTAGTTAGGTTGTTTTATGACGTTTCATTGCATTGAGTTATTCTGTTGAGTTAATTTCCGCTGAGTTAAGAAAGCCAGGAGAAAGGTTCGCTTGGGGCCAGCAATGGTCTCCGAGTGCCGGTCCCGCCTAGGGTGTAGGCTCGGGGCATGACAAACTTGGTATCAGAGCCCAGTGTTTAAGAGTCCTAGGGAGTCTATGAAGCCGTGTCTATAGAGTCCTAGTTATCGGTGTGAAGCACGCCACATCTATAATTGGGAGGCTACGACACTTAGGAAGATTTCTCATTTCTTTCACACTCATCTCGTGCGTTAGAGTTTATCTCTAAAAAGTTTCTTTCTAATTCGTGCTTGCACGTGTTTTCAGATAGTCATTCCTCCATGAAGAGTTGACAGAGGGCGTCTTCCTAGGCGTTATATTGAGGAGCAAGAGTTACCTTATGCACCTGGAGTGCAACATCAAGGGGAAGTTTCTAATGTTGAGTTCAGAGAAGCAATTAGGATACTGAGTCAAGCTGTAACTAATCAGATTGGTCAGCAAAGGGGAGCTCGACATGAAGGAGCTGACACTTCAAGGATTCATGAGTTCTTGGGGATGAATCCTACGAGTTTCATGGGTTCGAGTACTACTGAGGATCCAGAGAACTTCATTAAGGAGCTGAAGAAGATTTTTGATGTGATGCATGTGGTAGATACTGAGCGAGTTGAGCTAGCTACGTATCAATTGAAGGATGTTGCTAGAACTTGGTTCGACCAGTGGGAAGGGGGTAGAGTTGAGAATGCACCACCTGTGAGTTGGGCCTGTATTGAGGAAGCTTTCTTGAGGCGTTTCTTTCCTCGAGAATTGAAAGAGGCTAAGATACGTGAGTTCCTCACACTTAAGAAGGATTCTTTGAGTGTTCATGAGTATGGGTTGAAGTTCACCCAACTATCCCGTTATGCTCCGGAGATGGTCGCAGACATGAGGAGTAGAATGAGCTTGTTTGTTGCTGGGCTGTCTCGTCTGTCAAGTAAGGAAGGTAGGGCTGCAATGCTTATCGGGGACATGGAAATATCAAGGTTGATGGTCTATGTGCAACAGGTTGAGGATGAGAAGCTGAGGGACAGGGAAGAGTTCAGAAATAAGAAAGCCAAGACCGGTAATGAGTCCGGGCAGCAGAAAGGTCATGCGAACCGTCCATCCTTTCAACAAAGGCAAAAGGGACCTGCTCCATCATCTGCTAGGGCACCTGCACCCAGATACAGAGGTGAGTATAATGGCCAGAATTCGAAGGACTTCAAGGCTAGACCAGGACAATCTTCAGGTAGTGTGGCACAAGGAGGTAGCTTGATTCCTGCATGTGCTAGGTGTGGTAGAACCCACTCGGGTAAATGTCGTGATGGCCAGACAGGTTGTTTTAAGTGTGGACAAGAGGGTTACTTCATGAAGGAGTGCCCTAGGAACAGGCAGGGTAGTGGAAATCTGCAATAGGGCCCAATCTTCATCAGTTGCTCCCCCAGTCAAGACGACACCTAAAGGAGCTACATCTAGTACCGGCGGAGGATCAAACCGCCTCTATGCAATCACCAGTCTCCATAAGCAAGGGAATTCTCCAAATGTTGTCACTGGTATGATCAAAGTCTTTTCTTTTGATGTGTATGCTTTGTTAGACCCAGGAGCAAGTTTATCTTTTATAACTCCTTATGTTGCAAATAAGTTTGATGTTCTTCCTAAAAGACTTTGTGAACCCTTTTGTGTTTCTACACCTGTTGGGGAGTCTATTCTAGCAGAAAGAGTCTATCATGATTGTCCTGTTTCTATGAATCACAAGAGCACCATGGCTGATTTGGTTGAGTTAGACATGGTAGATTTCAATGTCATTTTAGGTATGGATTGTCTTCATGCCTGTTATGCATCATTAGATTGTAGAACTCGAGTGGTCAAGTTTCAGTTTCCGAATGAGCCAGTCATAGAGTGGAGTATTAGTTCAGTAGTGCCTAAGGGTAGTTTCATTTCGTACCTTAGGGCGAGAAAGTTAGTTTTGAAGGGTTGTGTCTATCACTTAGTCCGAGTTCATGACTCTAGTGTTGAGATACCTCCTTTTCAGTCAGTACCTATAGTAAGAGAGTTTCTAGAAGTTTTTCCTGATGATCTACCCGGAATTCCTCTTGAGAGAGAAATAGATTTCGGCATAGACCTTATTCCTGATACTCGTCCATCTCTATTCCGCCATATAGAATGGCACCAGTAGAGTTGAAAGAGTTGAAAGAGCAGTTGAAAGATCTCCTAGATAAGGGTTTCATTCGACTAAGTGTCTCACCTTGGGGCGCTCCGGTCTTGTTTGTGAGAAAGAAAGATGGTTCCCTTAGGATGTGTATAGACTACCACCAATTGAACAAGGTTACCATCAAGAATAAGTACCCTCATCCAAGGATTGATGATCTTTTCGATCAGCTTCAGGATGCCACATGTTTTTTGAAAATTGACCTCAGATCAGGCTATCATCAATTAAGATTAAGGGAATGTGATATTCCAAAGACAACTTTCAGAACAAGATACGGTCATTATGAGTTTTTGGTCATGTCTTTTGGTTTGACCAACGCACCGGTAGCATTCATGGACCTTATGAATAGAGTCTTCAAACCTTATTTAGATATGTTTGTTATCGTTTTCATTGATGACATACTAATCTATTCAAGGAATGAAGAAGATCATGCTAGTAATATCAGAACAGTTCTTCAGACTTTGAAAGATAAGGAGTTGTATGCCAAGTTCTCTAAGTGTGAGTTTTGGCTTGAGTCTGTGGCATTCCTATGCCACATAGTGTCTGGTGATGGGATTAAAGTTAATACTCGGAAAATTGAGGTAGTGCAGAATTGGCCTAGACCTACATCTCCAACTGATATTAGGAGTTTCTTGGGTTTAGCTGGCTATTATAGAAGGTTTGTAGAGGGGTTCTCATTTATTGCATCTCCTTTGACCAAGTTGACTCAGAAGACAGTGAAATTTCAATGGGCTGAAGCTTGTGAGAAAAGCTTTCAGGAATTGAAAAAGAGGTTGATTACTGCTGCAGTTTTGACTTTACCAGAAGGTACTCAAGGTTTTGTGGTGTATTGTGATGCATCTAGAGTTGGTTTGGGTTGTGTCTTAATGCAGAATGGCAAGGTTATAGCTTATGCCTCTAGATCGTTGAAGGTTCATGAGAAGAACTACCTAGTCCATGACTTAGAGTTGGTTGTTGTAGTGTTCGCTTTGAAGATATGGCGTCATTACTTTTATGGTGTGCATGTTGACATATTCACTGATCACAAGAGTATTCAATATGTGTTTACTCAGAAAGAGCTTAATCTCAGACAGAGGAGGTGGTTAGAATTACTCAAGGATTATGACCTGATATTCTTTACCACCCAGCTAAGACTAATGTTGTTGCTGATTCTTTAAGCAGGTTGTCTATAGGTAGCACCGCCCATATTGAAGAAGGAAAGAGAGAGTTAGCAAAAGATGTGCACAGACTGGAACGCCTGTGAGTCAGACTTATAAATTCCGTAGAAGGAGGAATAGCGGTGATGAGCGGGGCCGAGTCATCATTAGTGTCAGAAGTGAAAGAGAAACAAGACCAAGATCCCATTTTGCTTGAGTTGAAGGTAGATGTTCAAAAGCAAAGAGTATTAGCTTTTGAACAAGGGGGAGATGGTGTATTGAGGTATCAAGGTAGATTGTGTGTACCTATGGTAGATGGACTCCAAGAGAGGATTATGGAGGAAGCTCATAGCTCCAGTTTTTCCATTCATCCGGGTTCCACAAAGATGTATCATGACTTGAGAGAAGTTTATTGGTGGAATGGCATGAAGAAAGGCATTGCTGAATTTGTTGCTAAATGTCCAAATTCCCAGCAAATGAAAGTTGAACACCAAAGGCCCGGTGGTTTGGCTTAGAATATAGAACTTCCGAAATAGAAGTGGGAGATGATCAATATGGATTTCATCACAGGGTTGCCAAGGTCTCGCAGACAACATGATTCTATTTGGGTGATTGTCAATAGAATGACAAAATCAGCCCATTTTCTGCCAGTAAAGACTACCTATTCACCAGAAGATTATGCCAAGTTATATATTCAAGAGGTGGTGAGACTTCATGGAGTCCTAATCTCCATTATTTCAGATAGAGGTGCACAGTTTACTGCACAGTTCTGGAAATCAATTCAGAAAGGCTAGGGTTCAAAGGTGAACTTAAGTATTGCCTTTCATCCTCAGACTGATGGGCAAGTAGAGTGCACTATTCAAACATTAGAAGATATGTTGAGGGCTTGTGTGATCGATTTCAAAGGTAATTGGGATGATCACCTACCTCTCATTGAGTTTGCCTACAACAACAGTTATCATTCTAGCATTCAGATGGCTCCATATGAAGCTCTTTATGGGAGAAGATGTAGATCTCCTGTTGGATGGTTTGAAGTTGGTGAAGCAGGGTTGATAGGACCAGATTTAGTTCACCAAACTATGGAGAAGGTGAAAGTGATTCAAGAGAGGCTGAAAACGGCGCAGAGTCGTCAAAAATCCTACACTAATGTTAGGAGAAGGGCGTTAGAGTCTGAAGTAGATAATTGGATATATTTGAAAGTTTCACCCATGAAGGGGGTTATGAGGTTTGGTAAGAAGGGAAAACTTAGTCCCCGGTATATTGGACCTTACCGCATAGCCAAGAGGATTGACAATGTTGCTTATGAGTTAGAGCTACCACAGGAATTAGCCGCGGTTCATCCAGTATTTCACAGCTTCATGTTAAAGAAGTGCATAGGTGATCCTTCATTGATCCTACCACCTGAAAGTGTTAGAATCAAGGACAACTTATCCTATGAGGAGATTATTGTTCATATTTTAGATCGTCAAGTTCGTAGATTAAGAACAAAAGAGGTAGCCTCAGTCAAGGTCCTTTGGAGGAACTAATTTGTTGAGGAAGCTACTTGGGAAGCCGAAGAGGACATGAAGAAGAGATATCCACATCTCTTTGAATCTGGAGGAAATGCAGATCAAGGTATTAATTTCCTTCTTAGTGCTTTTTAATTTATAGTGAGCATGTTGTTGTTGGCCTTGTTGCTTGTTGGGTGTTTGAGTTTGATGTTACACCCTTAGCCTAGTAAGAGTAACCTAATTCGAGGATGAATGTTCCCAAGGGGGAGATATTGTGACATCTTGCAATTTGAAATAACTATGAAGAAGCTTGAAATTGAAAATAGTCATTTTTGGAAAGAATTCAAAATCTGGAAATTTAGTTAAGTATCGGAAACAAAGTGAGTTTTTGGTCAACTTCAAACAATCATAACTCCTAGCTCAGGATGAGGTAGGTGTATTTTTAGTTATGTTTGCAAAGCTCTTGGAATGATCTTTCCAACGCCGCCGAGTTTGCTCATTTTCAAGTTCGTATGAGTGAGTTATGCCCTTTGCAAGTTGGGCTGCTAGCACAAGGAAGTCAGCCCGAATTTGTAAGGGTATTTTGGTCTTTTCCCTAACCATTTCTTTTGGTTATATTAAGGATTTAGACTGATTTTAAATCAGTTTTCCCATTAAAAAAGTGAGAGTGAAGGTTTGTGAGTGAAGAGAGAAAGAAGAGGAGAAAGAGATGAAGGAGCTAGATTCGTCAAAGATCGTTGTGGTTTTCGTCAGGGGTGATCCCTATTAAGGTATGTGAGATCATAGTGTTGGGTTGGTTCGTTCCCCCACACGCCAAACTCGTTTTAATTCCGAGAAAATATTGGTTATGTTGTTGAATTCTTGTGGTTGTGTTGTTGAAACCTCTTGATGGTTTGGTGCATGTTTCCGGTTGTGATTTTGAGTTGAATCTATTGTATATTAAGGGGTTTTTATGATTCTAAGTGTTTGGGGCTGGAACATTTGAGGTTGAGAGGGTTTAGAGTTGGAGAAATGAAGGAGAAAAGTCGAGTTTTCTGGGGAAAGCGTGGCGTGTCGCGCCAGCCAGATCGCCCCAAAAGGGGTTCTGAACTTTCACCCTTGGGGCACCGCACCTGCCAGTGCGCTCCATCTGGCCTTCTGAACTTCGAGGGCTGGCACCCTGCGCCTCTCAGAGTGCCAGGGACGCTAGTTCTCTCCATTCATTCCCCACTTTTTCATGCATGTTCCTTGGTAATCTACCTATGTTTTATAGTTGTTTTCAACACTGCAAGGTACGTCTAAACGTCAACAACTCATCCATAAACATGATATCATTACCCTTGAATTCATAATCCAATTCGAGGGAAGTTCGGATCAAAGTCAAGTGAAGTTAGAGTCAAGTCTATAAGTTAAGGAACAAGTCGAAGTCAGTCTTTAAAGTTTTTTTCCAAGAGTCTCTACTGAACGTTTTAACTTCATTTTAAGGCTCAAGTTTCAAGTTGAGTAAAGGGTATAGAGTTTCAAGTTAAGCCAAGAGTATAGAGTCGAGTTCATTTCTCAAAAGTATTAGGGAACTAAGTATTCCCAAAGAAGTTTATAAATGTTTTCACATTTGAGTAAGAAAGGAACTATGATTCCAAAAGAGCCTTTGGGATAGTTTTCAAGAAAAGGGAACATTGATTCCAAGTGAGCCTTTGGGATAGATTTTGAGCAATTATCTCAAACTAAAGAAAGATGTCTTTTAAAAACTTATGAGCTAATGTATTGTGGGAGTAGTATTGAGCACCAAATTGGGAACGCGAGTTCATATTAACTCAACTCTCCATAAGAACCATGTAGCCAAACATGGGAATTAACGGGTCATTCTTTTTAGAAGATCACGTAAGATTAAGCTAGTGGATCCATTAAGTCAAGTAAGGTCCTATATCACGGCAAGGTATAGGATGGTCCTTGGGCAACATGAGGTAAAACGTTGTATCATCACTAGGGCTCATAGTGGTGGTTGTCGGTTAAAGAATCTCCCACTAAAGTAATATTACTTTTATATAAGTAAAGGTGAGTTTGTTATTGCTTTATCATTACCGAACTAAGTTGTTTATACTCTTTTACAAGCTTTATATATATTGCATGTGTCTTATTGCTTTATATTGAGTTCGGTTATTCATGAGTTGAATAGAGCCAAGGTAAGTGTTCTCTTGTACTCCTTTCAACCTTAAGTTGTTGTTTAGCTTTCTAGCTCGCATACTCGTACATTCAATGTACTGATGCCAGTTGGCCTGCATCCTATGATGATGTAGACACAGGTACCCAGGATCAGCATCCAGCACGCCATTGATCCAGCTGAGAAGTCCAGAGTCAGTGGTGAGCCTCCTTGCTTTCCAGAGGACTCTGTTATTTTGTGTTCCTATGTTTTGGTTTATTAGGATGTTGCGGAGTCTGTCCCAACATCCATCTCAGTGCTATAGAGTCTTCATATATAGTTAGTCAGTTAGTATTGAGTCTCTCATCTATGTATATATATAAATATTCTATTTTGAGGCACAAGTTGCCTTTTTGACCCAATTTTATCAGTTAGGTTGCTTTATGACCTTTCATTGCATTTAGTTATTCTATTGAGTTAAGTTTCCGCTAAGTTAAGAAAGTCAGGCCAAGGGTTTGCTTGGGGCCAACAATGGTCTCCGAGTGCCGGTCCCGCCTAGGGTGTAGGCTCGGGGCGTGACAAATTAATTAGAAGTTAATACTTGATCTTAATTAGAACTTTGAACTTAGTTAGAAATATAATTAATTATTTGAAATCTTAAACTTAATTAAAATTTATGAATTAATTAAGCTTGAACTTTGCAGATCTTGAAATGTAGTATTTATTAACTAATTCATTATATATATAAGTAATAATAAATAAAATTATTAAGTAATTATAAATATATATTAACAATATAAATTAGTTTAATGTAGTTAAATTATTATTAAATTTAATTTATATTTGAATATCTATATATATATTTGTAGATGGATCATCGTTTGTGGATGTACAATATGCATTATGAAACTAGTGGTGGTTTAAAAGTTGAATTTATTGACGGTGTTAGGGTTTTATTGAACATACAATGACACTTGATAATTTAAAGAATAATGGATTGGTTAGGTGTCCTTGTAGTGCATGTAGGTGCTTAAATTTTTTTGAACCCAATACGATCATAGTTCATTTGTACTGTAATGAATTTAAGCCTAGATATTTAGTATGGATTGATCATCGAGAAAGAGATAGATTGAATGGTATGTTTTATAATTTGATGCACATGGATGATTATAATATGCTTGCACCATATGGCCAAATTAGGGTTGACCATAATGATAGGGATGAACATGATAGTAATCATGAAATGATCAATGATGCTTTCGGGGTTCAAGGTGGGATGGAACCCGAATAATATCTTGATGAAGCTCCTAATGAAGAAGCAAGACGCTTCTATGATCAATTAGAAGAGTCTAGTCGTCCACTATGTGAATGGAGTCCGCATTCTTCCTAGTCATTGTAACGACCAGAACCGACGTTAATTAGGGAAAACCAAAAATTCGAGAATTACTGGGCCACTGTCCCACAAGGGCGGGCCAGATGCCGCTAAGGCAGTGGCGCGACAGTGGGGCAAGCTGGTTCTAGAGCAGGATAGGCGAGGTAGAATGTAAATAACATGAAATTTTATTTTCTCCTTCTTCGTAAAATACCTAGGTTAGACGTAAATCACACAGAAACCCTCCAAAAAGATGCCCTAGGGTTCGGAAAGAAGGAGGAAGAGATTCTAGCTCGAGGATGGCGATATTTTGCAAATTCTTTGCCAATTTCACCGCCATATCATCCAGAAAACAAGAAAAATTATCTACAATTCCTTCGTGCAGTTGCTTGGCACCCAGGTAGGCTAGGTTTTATTAATTGAGTAGTTTTAAATCTATGCCCACTGCGTAGTATAATGATAATCAATGGTAGGATTCATGCGTAGACCTTCGTGCACCGTACAAAAGATGAATAAATCATAGAAAGAAGCCTTAGACGATGAACTAGGGCTGAGTAGGGTCGAATTATTGTTAAGTGATGGTTGTGATTCTATGATTGTGTGATGTATATTTGTTCTTGCTTCATTATGATGCATGTATGTATGCGAATGTTGCATTATTGATCACATTAATTGTAAATGATGATATATGAATGATTAATGCCATAAATCATGACTTGATTGTATGATTATGTGAATGTACTTTATGATTGTGATTCTGGCTTGTTGAATGAATTGGGTGTTGCATTCCGACACACTAACTTGGATCGGTTGCCACATTCCGGCATAACTATGGGATCGATTGCCACATTTCGGCATAATCATTGGATCGGATACCACGTTCCAGTATACTAACAGTTTGGGTTTGGGTTTGGGTTTCATGATAGGACCAATGACTTGACATAATTGTATATCTTGAAATTGTGAAGTTGTACGTAATTCTTAATGGTATTGACAATGCATTTCTCTTGAAGGTTAAATGATTGTGATGACCTCTATATGTTGTTCTATTATGTTGATTTAACCCGTTATATATCTCATTGTGAATGAATCGGGAAGGCAAAGGGTTCAAGGATCGTAATAATTGAGAGTAATGGATTGTCCGTGTGTTGAAAGGGTGAGAAGTGGAGGTAGTGGACGTGACGTTATTACTTAGGTAGATTTCACCTTGCAAAAAGAATTTTGTAAGTTAGTAGTTAGAAAGCATGATACAACGTACAATGTGGCAATGGCTGGGTAATGTAAACGAGAAAGTAAGGGTATGTCGTGGGTGGTTAGTCGGAATTCTTGTAGTTATATTGTGATCTTTTTCTATGCGTTAGAATGGTTAGGCCATGATCAAGAACCTGGTGAATAGGTGGACTTAGGAGATTGTTGGTAGTAAAGGTACTAGTGTAATCTCAAGTATTCAAGAAAGGGTAAATGTGGAGAAGCGAGTGGTTTATTGCATGCTCTTGCTAGTTGATTTCTTATGTTATGTTGTGGGCGTCGAGTTGACCGATGATGCCTACCAGTACGTGTGTTTGTACTGATACTACTTTTGCTATGTTTTTTGGCATAGTCTGGATGTAGGTTGATGTTTCATTAGGTGAAGATGAAGAATTCTCCAGCAACTTCTATCTTACCTTTCACATGGTGGGAGCTGTGTCTTTTGTTTATATTTTACTACTGTACTCTTAGTAGCTCTTGTACCTGTTTAGACTAGATCCTTGGGGGTGTTAGTTATTTTACAAGTCTTAAACGAATTTGTGTTAAAGGTTTTCATAAAATCCTGTTAGATTAATTATTTTCCATTTATTTAGTTTTCCGCATGTTTTAACTATTGGGATATAAGGGTTCTCCTACTTAAGTTGTAATATGTAGGTGCCCTCACGGCCCGATAGGTTGGGTCGTGACAGTCGTCCACACTTCTATAGGTTTACGATGAATACTCAAATGTCAAACAGTTGCAATTAGTGAAAGAGGTTGCACTTGGACCTGAATCTCAAATTAAGACAATGAATATGTCACGACACGAGTCTACACTCTGGACGTGGCCGGCACTCGAGAACCATTGTTGGTCCCCAAGCGAATCCTCATCCTGGCTGTCTACAAGTGGAAGATTAACTCTAGCATACAAAAGCTTAAAAATTGAATAAAATTCATGAAACTTAATTACAACACTTTAACTCAAATGATTTACTCTGAATATAAATAGAATACTCAACTAGCCAACAATAGGCAACTCAAGTCTTTAAAACATTGTACCGACCTGATTCTGTCGTTATGGAAAAGGCAGTAGGGAAATTTTTTTGGCCGAAAAACATTTTCATAGTAACTTGGGATTTTCTAGCCTAGTAAAAAATTGGATGAAATTGCAGTCATGTGAATCTAGGGAAATCTGGTAATGTTTGGGTGATTTAATAAGGAATTTGATTGCATGAGTAGATAGTTAAGACGTTAAGAAATTCGTATGACTTTAAAGGATCGAGTTCGGGCGAGTAGAACTCCCAAAACTGATCTTAGTGTGAATGGGTATTTTCTGAACGCCTGGTTTGAAAGAGTGTTGTGAAATGGGAGCTTGGAACTCAAATTTCGAGGTTTTGTCTCCGTGCAAGCCGCCAGAGCGGGATTAGTGCTACCAAGGCAGGGCCGCTGTAGCGGGATGAGGTCCGCTATGATGGGACAGTTGGGACTTAAGTTGAAAATAAACCCTAAAGATGTTATTTTTCTCCAAGTTTCATTCTTGAGAGCTAGGAGACAACCCCAGGCGAGTTCTTGACAGTTTTCCACGAAATTTAGTGCTAAAGGTAAGGATTTTACTCCCCTAATCTATTTTTTGATCCGTAGAACTTAGATTCTTGATAAGTTATTATTGGGGGAGGTTTTTTTGGACTGAATGAAATGGTGGGAAAAATCCATAATTTGGGTATTGGGATATTGGGTAGGCCTAGGGTTGATAATGTTGATTATAATCCGGGTAATTAGGCCTCATTTATTGATCCTTGCGTTGATTGTATGTTTTTAGAGTACGAACAAGCGAGAAGAATATGAAAAGGGAAGATTTAAGCATCTTAGGAGATTCAAGCTTGGATTCGAGGTTGGTGATGATTGTGATTTCATGTTGTTGTAATGCATGTTAGTAATTACTTCATTATAATGAATTTATGTATGAAATGTTGGATTATTGATCACACTAATTGTAAATGAGTATGAATGATTCTTGTATGCCATGAATCAACTCTTGATTGTATGATTATGAGAATGTACATTGTGATTGTGATTGTGGCTTGTTGAATGGATCAGGTGTTAGGTTCTGACACACTAACTGGGATCGGTTGCTACATACCGGCATAAATGTTGGAACGGGTGTCAAGATCCGACTCACTAAGGATCAGTGCCACATATCAGCATAAATATTGGAACGGGTGTAACGATCCAACACACTAACTTGGATCGGGTACCACGTACTGGTACACTAACAGTTTGGGCATGGGTTACATGAGAGGACCATTGAATTGGGTTTTGTGAGAGCACCATTGAATTGTGTTATGTATCTACTTGTAATGATTATGTTCATATCTAATGATGATTGATATTGGAAGATAGTATGTTGCTCTAAAATGATAACCAATGTTTATTATTGAGAACATGGAATACTACATTGATCTTGTAAAGATGACTATTATTGTATATGTTCGGTATATGCCTGTTTTATAATGTTGTGGTTATTTGCATGTTTTTCACTTATTGGGATAGCCGTGTGATCCTACCAATACACTGTGGTTGTGTACTAATACTGCACTAGCTCTTTCTTTACTGAGTACAGGGCATCTTCAGGTGGCTATTGATAGACCTCATCTAGGTGGCTTGAGCGTGACCGGATCCAAGGGTGAGCCAGTTCTTTTAGGCTGCCATGGATCTCTCTTGTTTAAGTCCACTCTTTTCGGACTTCAACTATTGTTAAAGGCGTTTGTTTAGTTTTGGGGTTGTACCCCTTGTTCTTAGACTTGTCGTTAGTAAAGATTTAGTACAATGACTTGCAGGTTCTAGGGCTTGAATTTCCACATTAGTTTGGTTAGTTAATTGTTTAAACCTTTGGATTTTATGGCGACTCCATTTTTATTGTCATTTAAACCTGCTTTCGTATCTTTATATGCATAATTTTTTATCAAGTTGTCTAACTTGGGTTGTAGTAATGGTTCTCCCATCGGAGGGTTAGTGTGGGTGCCAATCACGACGGTCTCGGTCGTGACAAAGTTAGTATCGAAGCCCTAGGTTCGTTGATCTCATTGTACCAAAACGAGTATAGTATAGTCTTACAGAACGGTACGAAGACGTCCATACTTTTGTTCTAGAGGCTATAGGACTTTAGGAAAAACTCACTTATGTCTACTCCGTCGTGCTATGACTTGAGTTCAATTGGCATCTAGGTGATACAAATTTGTATCTTTCATGCTTCACTCTATGGTCCGAATTAGAGCAACAAAAGTGGTAACACCATAACTAGCAAGTGAGGATGTGTATAAACTACAAACATCTGAATAGGGTCACCATTCGAAACAAGTATCTGCTGCCTCAAGTTGATGATATTTTGACCAGTTGCAGGGTACATCAGTTTGCTCTAAGATTGATCTAAGGTCTGGCTATCATCAGTTAAAGATTAGGCTTGAGGATATACCAAAAATGGCATTTAGGACCCACTACGGGAACTATGAGTTTCTAGTTATGTCGTTTGGATTGACAAATGTGTCTGCAGCTTTCGTGAGTTTGATGAATGTTGTGTTCAAACAATTTCTTGATTCGTTTGTTATAGTATTTATTAATGACATTTTGGTTTATTCAAAAAGTAAGGAAAAGCATGCCAACCATCCTCGTATTATTCTGTGTGTTCTTTGGAAGCAAAAGTTATATGCAAAATTTTCTAAGTGTGAATTTTGGTTGACTTCAGTTGCCTTTTAAGGGCATGTAGTTTCAAAGGAAGGAGTAATGGTAGATCCCCAAAAGATTGAAGCAGTCAGGAAGTGGGTCCGAGCTAGTTCTATGACTGAAATTAAGAGTTTTGTGGGCCAGCTAGCTACTATCATCGCTTGTGAAGGGGTTAAGGCCATATTTTCACATTCGAGTTTATAGGTTACAATGTTCAAGAAGTTTTGGTAAGGGACGGTTAGATAATAAACACCATTACTTTAGAAAATGCATTTAGTATTGTGGTCATAACATGTATGGGTTGTTTAGCGATCGATGAAAATAATTTATGTCAATTGAGGTTAGGAGTTATACTACCATTTCATGGATTAATTTTATATCAAGAAGGGTCAGGATACGACTGCTCCAATAGCAGTGATATTTACTTGGTTAAGTTATTAAGTGTGTTAAAATGGTGTAGAACCTGGGCATATGAGGAGGAAATCAGCGAGGTCGTGGAGGCCGGGGAAATGGTAATGCGAGTAGAGGAGCAGTGCAGCCAGCCAAGGAGGTTGCCCGTCCAGATGACAGGGCTCATTTTTATGCCTTTTCGGGGAAGACCAAGGATGAGGGTCTGATGTAGTGATAACAAGTACTATTATTATTTGTCACCGGATGGCTAATGTGTTGTTTGATTCAGGTTCTACTTGTTCTTATATGTCCATACTATTTTCCTCAGAATTTGATATGATTTGTGATATACTTGATGCCCTATCCATGTTTCTAACCCAGTTGAAGAGTCAGTCATAGTCACCCATGTATATCATGTTGTCATGTTGTGTTTATGGATTTTAAGATTTTGGTTGATTTGGTTATGCTGGATATGACTGACTTGATATAATCTTAGGCATGACTTGGTTGTCCTCATATTATGTTGTGCTGAATGGTAATGCTAGGTCGGTAACTCTAGAGATCCCGGGTAGGGAAAGGTTAGAGTGGGAAGGGGGTACAAGCCTAAGTCTACTAAGGTCGTATCTTTCGTGTAGGGTAGGAAATGGTGGGGCATGATTGTTTGGTGTAATTGGCTCATATTTGGGATGTTGAGGTCGAATCTCCCTCTATTGAGTCTATTCATGTGGTGTCAAAATTTAGAAAAGTGTTTCCTACCAATTTTCCTATATGCCTCCGGATATATATATAGATTTCTGCATTGACTTAGAAACTGGCACTCACCCCATCTCCATTCCTCCTTATCGCATGACTGTGGCAAAATTGAGAGAGCTTAAAGCTCAAATCCAAGAGCTTCTTGATCATGGTTTTATCCGTCCTAGTGCTTCCCCGTGGGGTGCTCCTACCTTGTTTGTTAAGAAGAAGGGGGGTAGTACGAGGACCAGTGATTTTATCTTAAGCCATAAATGAGTGGATTGTTATTGGAATGACAAGCTTATGGATAAAGAAAGTCCCAATGAGTATACTTAGGGGAAGGCAATTGAAGTATTTTAGTAAGAAAGTGCATATAAATTGAGTTAGTCCTTTGAATTTGATGAGTATACCTGAGTTTGAGATGTCATGTCGCTGAAACGGTTGACTTCGTAGTAACAACCAGGGCTATCTAAGCATAATGGTAATAAAAGTTCATGGTGGATTGTGACGGTATGCAACGATATAATAAGATTGTTGGTTAAGTGAATTTTGTATAGTAATTACGACTTGTGAGTATCCAAGGTCATGGTTTTCTAATATTTGGTGAGTAGTGTGGTTGAATGGAAAGTTTTAAAAGATGGTGGCACACCACTCGGATAGAATTTAAAAGAGTTAGAGTCATAATGAAGGAAAAATAGTGGCATGTAGTACCACCTTGAGGGAGAGGCAAAAGCAAGAATATTTTATTTGATTGCAAAGGCTGAAGAGATGTCTTCAGAGGGGTAGATAATTGGGTTCAGAGACGTGTGATTTCATTCGTTTTGTTGTGGCTATGGTAATAGTTTCAAAATTCATCATATTGGTTAAAAACTATTGGAAAGGACTTGAGAAAGGAGTATACAAACATTAGCTCGAGTGTGATGATAAGTGCTTTGTTTTTCTTTTGAGTTTAGTAATGAGTACGATTGAATCGTTAGCGCCAGATATTGTAAGATTGATGGAGGTGCGATCAATGATAAGCGAAGATCCATGAATTCATAAAAATCTTCAAGGTATTTGCTAATATTGATAGATAAGGGGATTGTGTTATACGAGTGAATTTACAATTCATATTTTTCATTATAAATCTACATATGTGGTGATATATTTACCAAGGTCTGAATTAACAAGGTGAGAAATAATCAATTGTATCTGGTATTGAGTCGTAAAGTTTAGTACTATTGATTGTTAAGTACCTAAGAAAGGTTTCATTTAAAAGTGCTGGTTTACAATAAGGTAAATAGTTAGAGTGTTCATGATTGTTGTTAGTATTGAGAGTGTGGACTTCAGTGGAAGGATTTGAAGAGTAAGTGGAGTCGAGTGAATAAAAATGACTGGTATCGACTCTTAAAAGGAAAACCTTTAGTGTTTTTCATAAAATTCTTGTGATCATCTATTTCATGTTGTATATGGTTGTAAGTATGAGTCGCTAGCTATGCTCACGTGTATTTTCACTTTTGTGGGTGGATCTCTAGTGGTGGATCAGGTGTACCCATACCGCGATGTTCTCTTGGTTGAGTGAGATGATTGGGATGACTTGGTTATTTCATATGACATATTTGGTGTTGTTGTGGAGTTGTTAAACTATTTCAGTGGTTCTACATGTACCACCTTGCTTATGAGAATTCATTGAAGAGTTACCATGCGTATTTATGGTTTTTCAACAATTTTAATATTTCTCTAGTCATCGAGGTCATGTATTCATGATGTGTGGTTTAATGTGGGGATCATTGGGTCCAATTCTACTATTCTTAGGAGGTAATCTACAATTACTAAATCTAGAATTTCGATAGTGTTGTTGGAGGGTTTGTATGCTTGGACATACCCCTAAATGAGTGTCTGATGTCTAAGGACCAATTTTTTGTAACTTAAGCTCATGGAAATTTATGTTGTGAGAAGGAGATGTTGATAAGAACTATGATTATTTAAGTATTATGAGTGTGTGTTGGTTCGTTCAAGTCCACCTCTAATTGTAGCAAGTATTGATTTAGAAGTTTACCATGGTTATATGAGAAAGAATTCGTCTTGATGGTTCTATCAAAGACCTTGATAACATGTTGCAGACATTACTACGATAAACTTTGGTGGTTAGTAGGAATAGCTTTGTTGTTACTTAAGTGTACATACAATAATAATTATCACTCGAGTATTGTGATCATCTCATTGAGGCATTGTATGGGAGGATGTGTAGGTATTAAATTGGTTGGTTTGGGACGGAGATTATATCATAAAGTGAGACTCAATTTTGTTAAGAAAATACCTTCTGTGTGAGGAAGAACCGGTTGAAATTCTTGATCGCGATGTCCGGAAGCTAAGGACATGCGGGACAAGTATCCCCAGTGGTTCAACGATTCAGGTACTACTCTACTCTTGCTTTAGCCCTTTACTCCAAGTTTGTCACTCGAAGATGAGTGATGGGTAAATTGGTATCTATTGTAACGACCTAATTTTGTCGTTATGGAAAAGCCAGCGGGGGAAATTTTTTGGCCGGAAAACTTTTTCGTAGTAACTTGGGATTTCCTAGCCTAGTCCAAAATTGGACGAAATCATAGTCATGTGAGTCTAGGGAAATATGGTAATGATTGAGTGGTATAATAAAGATTTTGATTGCATGAGTAGATAGGTATTACTAAAGAAATCTGTACGGATTTACAGAATTGAGTTCGGGCGAGTAGAACTCCCAAAACAAATCTTAGCGTGAACGGGTATTTTCTGAACGTCCTGGTTTGAAAGTGTGTTATGAAATAGGAGCTCGCTAAAATATCGAGGTTCTGTCTCTGTGCAAGCTGCCAGATCAGGATTAGTGCCGCCAGGGCGAGGCCGCTGTAGCGGGATGAGGTCCATTGTGGCAGGACAGTCGCGACTTAAGTCGAAAATATATCCCAAAGATATTATTTTTCTGCAAGTTTCGTTCTTGAGAGCAAGGAGACGATCCCAGGCGAGTTCTTGACAGTTTTCCACGAACTCTAGTACTAATGGCAAGGATTTTACTCCCCTTATCCATTTTTCGATCCGTAGAACTTTGATTCTTCATTAGTTATTATTGGGGGAGGGTTTTTGGACTGAAATGGATGATGGGAAAAATCCCTAATTTAGGTATTGGGATCTTAGGTTTGCCTAGGGTTGATAATATTGATTATAATCGGGGTAATTAGGCTTCGTTTATTGATCCTTGAGTTAATTGTATGTTTTTAAACGATGAACAAGCGGGAAGAATCCAAAAAGGGAAGATAAAAGTGCCTTAGGTGATGCAAGCTTCGATTCGAGGTTGCTGATAGTTGTGATTTCATTTTTGTGTGATGTATGTTAGTAATTACTTCATTATAATGCATGTATGTATGCGAATGTTGCATTAATGATCACACTAATCGTAAATGAGTATGAATGAAGAATTGTATGCCATGAATCAATTCTTGATTGTATGATTATGAGAATGTACATTGTGATTGTGATTGTGGCTTGTTGAATGGATCAGGTGTTACGTTCCGATACACTAACTGGGATCGGTTGCCACGTACCGACATAAATATCTGAATAGGTATAACGATCCCACACACTAACTTGGATCGGGTACTACATACCGGTACACTAACAGTTTGGGTATGGGTTCCATGATAGGACCTTTGAATTGGGTTCCGTGAGACGACCATTGAATTGGGTTGTGTATCTACTTGTGATGATTACGTTCATATCTAATGATGATTGATATTGGAAGATTGAATGTTGCTATAAAATGATAACCAATGTGTATTATTGTGAATGTGGAATGCTACATTGATCCTGAAAAGATGACTAATATTGTATATGTTCGGTATATGTCTGTTTTATAATGTTGTGGTTACTTGCATGTGTTTCACTTATTGGGATAGCCGCGTGATCCTACCAATACACTGTGGTTGTGTACATATACTGCATTTGCTTTTCCTTTGTTGAGTATAGGGTATCTTTAAGCGGCTATTGATAGACCTCAACTAGGTGGCTATTGAGCGTGACTGGATCAAAGGGTGAGCCAATTCTTTCAGGCTGCCATGGATCTCTCTAGTTTAAGTCCACTCTTTTCGGGCCCAGACTATTTGTTAAAGGTTTTTGTTTAGTTTCGGGGTTGTACCCCTTGTTCTTAGACTTGTCGTTAGTTGAGGTTTGGTACAATGACTTTCAGGTTTTAGGAGTTGAATTTCCGCATTAGTTTGGTTAGTTAATTGTTTAAACCTTTGGAGCTTATGAAGACTCCATTTTTATTGTCATTTAAACCTGCCTCTGTATCTTTAAATGCATAGTTTTTTATTAAGTTGTCTAGCTTGGGTTTTAGTAATGGTTCTCCCACTAGAGGGTTAGTGTGGGTGTCAATCACGCGGTGTGGATCGTGAAAAACATTTAATAAGATAAATGAAACAAACTTCTCAAACTCTACTATCTATCTATGAAGCCTCTAACTGACAAATATGGAAGTTGGGACAAGACCCATGACATCCTAACAACTGATATAACTAAAAGTACAAGTGGAACCCTCGGGAAGCAAGGAGGCTCCAGAAATTCGAACTGCATGTGGTATCAATAAAACACATGTTGATGATCCTGAATACCTGTATCTGAATCATGAAACGATGTATGCCAAATGGCTCAGTACGTGGAATGTACGAGCATGTAAGGGGAATTCTAAAGCATAGCATAAGATTGAACTTGATAAAAAGGAAATAAACTTACCTCTTCTAAACTCACTCAACATCCTCAACTCAAAATAAAATATTCAACTCAGTTAAATAAGGCTCAACTCAATAATAAGATATTCAACTCAGTGAAATAAGGCTCAACTCAATCATAAGACACTCAACTCTTGGTACTCAAACTCTTGATACTCGACTCTGGATATTCAACTCAATATAAAGCAACAATAAGAGATGCAATATATGGAAAACTTTAAAAATAGTAGAAAATACCTCAATGTATTGAAAAATACAATAATAACTCAGTTTGTATGCAAGGATACAAAATAAACTCTGTGTATATAATAATACAAAATATCTCGGTGGGAGTTTGTCTAACCGACAACCATCACTATAAGCTATGTGATGATACAACGTCTCACCCTTGCTGCTAGAATTGTCCTATACTTTGCTAGGGTATAAGACCTATTCACTAAGTGGATCCTTTAGTGTATGCTAAAAAGCATTAAGGAATCATCTAAAATGTTTGACACTTTCTACCCACATTGGCAACATGGTTTATGGGGGCTGTGAGTTATCTGAACTCTCCCCCATATTGGAGCTCAATACTACTCCTAAAACATACTACCTCATATGTTTAAAAAAATAACTTTGTCTGTGGTTTGAGTTTATTACTCAAAAATATTTCTCTTAAAAGAGATGGTACTCAAACTACTCAAAACACTTTTGGAAATCTCAGTTTCCTCTCATCTTCAATGTGAAAAAATTACTCTTGGGAATACATAGTTCCCATATATCATTTTAAAGAAAATGAACTCAACTCTGCTATTCTAAAAAACATATCAAAATCATATTATAATATGACCATTGATGACTCGGGAAGTCATACTGTATAAACATTGACGGTATATCTAGATACCATGCTGATCATACATTGATGGCATACTCTATTGGCATACTAATCATGTCTTAGAAAACTCTTTTCTCAAAACTCATCTTCACTTTCTCAAAACTCTGTTTAAAAACTCAAGTGTTAGCTTTAAAAAGCTTTTTAAAATTTATAACTCAAATTATAGGGTTCATGTGGAATTATGAAAATGAACGACTCAACTTAGGGATCTTAATAGAAATAAAAAATTCAGAACTCAAGACTCACTGATAATACTAATATCTGGACTGCTTAACTCATAAAGTTCATACAAAATTATGGGCATGAACAACTAAGCTGAAGGACTTGTAACATATAATAGTCCCATGATTAGGAATATAATCTCAAAGGGATTTGGAACTCAATACTCAAGACTTAGAACTTGAAGATACTATTTCTCTCAAAAATACTCAACTTGTGGAGTTCATGCGGAATTTATGGGCATGAACAACTCGACTCGAAGGTCTACATAACAATATGGAACTCATGTATACAAATATTTTCATTCTTATACTTACTTTCTCAAAACTTAGCTCAAATATATAGTTGATCACAAATGATTCACTATTGAACTCAAAAGCTTTCTTGAACTCTACTCTTAACTCTCTTTTGAATGTGAATTGTGAATTCAAGCGTTATAGTTAAGGATATGAAGGATCTTGTGATGATAAAGTAGACTCATGAATACATTGTCCTCACTCTCATACTCACTTGCTTGACTCGGAGGGTTCATGCGAAATTATGGGCATGAACTACTTAACTTAAGGACTCAAATCAACTTATTTCAAGAATACTCAAATCTAGGGGTAAAATCCTAGATTTCTCTTTTACTGATTTGAAAGTAGATATAGGGCGTGAGGATGAACTAGTCCAACATTATGATAGTCTTGCATACCTGGAAGAACAAGGTTAGAAGCCTTGAAAACCTAGCTTGAAGGTAAACGATCAAGAAAACATTTCTTGAGATTCTTGAATTAGTTTCTTGAAATAGCTATGGCCAAGAATTATTATTTTCATTCGTGATTCATAATTGTATGGAGGAATTTAAGTTGAAAAATGGAATTCTTGGAGAAAGACTTACAATGAAGAAGAATCTTGAAAAAGATTGAAAGAATCTTGAATGGAGTCTTCTACTTTGATTTTTTCTTAGGGTTTTACCCTAGGGTTTGAGAGAAAAGAGAATGATGGATTAAGAGATGAAAATATGATTGTTTTGAGCCTTTTATTAGTCAAGAAATTCGTTTAGGGCTTTTTTGGAGGTAAAAAATTACAAACAACCCTTTCTAATGTTTTCCCGTTGTCTAATTCATAACAACACTGTATAGGTTACTACAATAGTCATAACTTTTACTCAGATATTGGATTGACGAGAAATTGTTGGAGTTGGAAAGTAGATTCAAATACCTTTAATTTAATAGGTTATGACTACGTAAATCTTTATATTATAAGAGATATGGTCGTCTTAATTTGACCCAAGTAGAATCTTTACATCAAAACTTAATCGATAAGGAAACTTCAAGAACACTTGTCAAGAACTCATCAAGAAATTAAATTGTTCAATATTTATGGATAGATTTGCGAAAGAAACTTATGATTGACGTGTGGGTGAATGAACCCAACACTATGGAAGCTTACACACCTCAAAGAACTAGGTTCTTGGCGAAATCTTGAATTTCTTGTACGAACGCTTGAAACTTTGAACTCTTTCTCCCCTTGAATCTTCTCTCTAATACCCTAAACACTTTTGGGGATGAATGAAACTAATTCTAATAAGTTTAGACTCCTAAAACCTTACTAAAAACGTTTAAATCCGATTGGGTAAGGAAAAGACCATAATGCCCCTTACTATTCGGGTAACTTTCCTTATTTGGACAGTCCGACTTCAAACGGGTATATCTCCTTCATACAAGCTCGAAATTTAGAGTTATTGTCATTTAAAGTTGACCCAAAACTTAGACGAAACTAGAAATGACTTGAATGAATTCTCTTTAATTCTTTTTTTTTTTGGAACTCAAGGTGCTATAACTAGTGACCTTAACACTCAAGAAATTTTAAATTCCTCTGTAAAATCCTACTCATAACAAAGGATGGTTCGAGTCATAGTTCAATTTTTTTCTGGGGTGTTACAATATCTCCCCCTTGGGATCATTCGTCCTCGAATGACGACTAGATTTAGTAACGAACGAGTTACTCTTACTATATTAAAGCTTAGTAATGTAACAACTCCATGGACTCTTACTAACTAGCTCGTTAGGAATTTCTCAACACTAAACTTGATTTCTCATCTTATCATCTCCCCCTTAGGCCTAAAGCTAACACTTGAAAGCTATGGACCTATTCCATATTGACAACTCAATTATGCTATCTAGGCACACATGAAAAGTTATAACTTAATTGGAACCTCATCTGGCAACTTACCATCTTGACACACCTCTTAATGCTCTTGTTACTCTTGTGACTTAGCCATACTTCACTGCCCTTATCTAAACGTTAGGGTTACTCACTTGTACCACTCATATTTATTGCAACTTATCACCTCAATTCCTCACGTACTCTATTCCAAGTCTTCTAGATCAAATCTCAAGACTAACATCATCACCCTCATGTTGCCATTATTTTGATCATGACACTCATCTCAAATTCAAGCTTAATATTTATGAGTAAACCCAAAAATCAATATGATTGCTTGATTACTATACTAGCTAACAACTACTAGATACAAATTCAGAAACACCCGTCCACTAAGACCTTATGAAAAATAGTCAATCCTTACCTCTTAGTATTCATACTTACAATTTACTATCACATTTCCTTTCACAACTTGAGTACTATTCACTTGTTCACTATACATCAATGCCTAATTAGTTCAATAACACTTTGAAGATGATGGGCTCTCTCAAAATCAGAAGCCTAGCTTAGATCTATCACCTCATGAATACTCTTACTCTTCTATTCAACACTTACACTTGGTCATAGTCTACACAATGACACATCATCACAAACTCCTTTCTAGCTACAACACACTCCACATCCTATGATGTAATCTTCACTAATCATCACTTCTTAGCCTACCCATAAGGGAAACCTCCTCATCAATAACTTACTAGGTGCATGAATATAGTAACATAGCTTGTCGAAACACTATCTCTTTTACTTAGATTACTAAACCTCTTCATACTTTCCTCTAACTCTGGGCACTTTCACTACTACTGCTCATAATTCTGTAACTCATGCTACCTTTTTGGGATGAAAATACTACCCTAGCTCTAAACATACTTCCTCATAAGGATCTCAGCTGAAACACGACTTAGGGAAGAGAGTACAACTCGCTTTTAGCTCAAACGCACGATTTATATAAATATGAGTGCATTCCGCTAAAACTCAACACTTAACTATTTCATGGGCTTCTCTCAAGCCCCTCTAGGTCTCATGACTTCCTCAAGATTTTGCTAAGAATAATTCATCGTTAAGTATCTGACTTTGCTTTTCAAATACCTCTAGTATGATGGGTAGTCGAATGAATATGAGAACACACGAGTTAGAAAAAATCTTTATGACATAGCTCTATTGCACGATTAACAGTATGAAAGATGGGAAATCTTTTCCTAAATATATGTAGTCCCTCATTTATAGAAGTGGGGCCCTTACAACCATAAATAAGATCCTACTTGACATGGCTTCAAAGACATCCTAGGGCACTTAAACTTTGTGCTTTGATACCATGTTTGTCACGACCCGAGTCTACACCCTATACGTGGCTGACATTCGAGAACCATTGTTGGTCCCCAAGCGAATCCTCATCCTGGCTGACTATAAGCGGAAGACTAACTCAAGCATACAAAAGCTTAGAAACTGAATAAAATTTATGAAACTTAATTACAATACTTTAACTCAAATAATTTACTCTGAATATAAATAGAATACTCAACTTGCTAACAATAGGCAACTAAAGTCTTTAAAACATTTAATAAGATAAATGAAACATAATTCTCAAACTCTATATTGTCTATCTATGAAGCTTCTAATTGACAAAAATGGAAGTCGGAACAAGACCCACGACATCCTAATAACTGATATGACTGAAATAACAAGTGGAACCCTCCAGAAGCAAGGAGGCTCACCATAGCTAACTCGAACTGAATGTGGTATCAACGAAGCACATGTTGATGATCCTGAATACATGTATCTGCATCATGAAATGATGCAGGAGAAATGGCTCAGTACGTGGGATGTACGAGCATGTAAGGAGAATTCTAAAGCATAACATAAGCTTGAACTTGATAAAAAGGAAACATAATTACTTCTTCTCAACTCACTCATCTAACTCAACTTAGGAATAAGATACTCAACTCAAAGATAAAATATTCAACTCACTGAAATAAGGCTCAACTCAATAATAAGATATTCAACTCAGTGAAATAAGTCTCAAATCAATAATAAGACACTCGACTCTTGGTACTCAAACTCTAGATACTAAAATTTAGATACTCAACTCTGGTACTCAACACAATATGAAGCAACAATAAGAGATGCAATATGTGGAAAGCTTTTGAAACAGTAGAAAGAAACTCAATGTATTGAAAAATACAAAAATAACTCTGTTTGTATGCAAGGATACTAAATAAACTTTGTTTGTATATGAAAATACAAAATAAACTTTGTGTATATAAGAATACAAAATATCTCTGTGGGAGTTTCTCTAACCAACAACCATGACTATGAGCTATGTGATGATACAACGTCTCGCCCACATTGCCAGAACTGTCCTATACTTTTCTAGGATATAAGACCTACTCACTAAGTGGATCCACTAGTCTATGCTAAAAAGCATTAAGGAATCATCTAAAAAGTATGACCCTTTCTACCCACGTTGGAAACATGGTTTATGGGGGATATGAGTTATCCCAACTCTCCCCCATATCAGTGCTCAATACTACTCCCAAAATGTACTAGCTCATAGTTTTAAAAACATAACTTTTTATGTGATTTGAGATTATTAATCAAAAATCTTTCTCTTAAAAGAGATGGTACTCAAACTGCTCAAAACCTTTTTGGAAATCCCAGTTTCCTCTCATCTTAAATGTGAAAACATTTTCTCATGGGAATACTTAGTTCCCGTATATCATTTTAAAGAAAATGAACTCAACTCTGCTCTTTTCAAAAATATTTCAAAATCATATTATAATATGATCATTGATGACCCGGGAAGTCATACTACATAAACATTGATGGTATATATAGATACCGTACTGCTCATATATTGATGGCATACTCTATTGTCATACTAATCATATTTTAGAAATTTCTTTTCTCAAAACGCATGTTTATTTTCTCAAAACTCAGTTTAAGAACTCAAGTGTTGGCTTTAAAATGCCTTTTTAAAATTTATAACTCAAATCATACGGTTCATGTGGAATTATGAACATGAACGACTCAACTTAGGGATATTAATAGAAATAAAGAACCTCATTACTCAGAACTCAAGACTCAGTGATACTACTCATCTCTAGACTGCTCAACTCATAAGGTTCATACGAAATTATGGGCATGAACAACTAAACTCAAGGAGTTCATGGGTAACATATAATAGTCCCATGATTAGGAATATAATCTCAAAGGTATAGGAACTCAATACACAAGATTTTGAACTTGAAGATACTACTCCTCTCAAAGATACTCAACTTATTGAGTTCATGCGGAATTTATGGGCATGAACGACTCAACTCGAAGGTCTACATAACAATATGGAACTCATGTATACAACTCTTCTCATTCTCATACTTACTTTCTCAAAACTTAGCTCAAATCAATAAATGATGCAAAATGATTCACAATTGAACTCAAAAGCTTTCTTGAACTCTACTCTTAACTCTCTCTTGAATGTGAATTATGAATTCAAGCGTTATGGTTAAGGATATGAACGATTTCGTAATGATAAATTAGACTCATGAATACATTCTCCTCATTCTCATACTCACTTTCTTGACTCGGCGGGTTCATGCGGAATTATGGGCATGAACTACTTAACTTTAGGACTCAAATCAACTTATCTCAAGAATACTTAAATCTAGGGGTAAAATCCTAGATTTCACTTTTACTGATTTGAAAGTAGATGTAGGGAGTAAAGACGAACTAGTCCAACACTATGATAGCCTTACATACCTAGAAGAACAAGGTTTTGAATAATCTTGAGGAATCTTGAAGAAGAACTTGATTAGAAGCCTTGAAACCCTAACTTGAAGGTAAACGATCAAGAAAACCTTTCTTGAGATTCATGAATTAGATTCTTGAAATAGCTATGGCCAAGAATTATTATTTTCATTCGTGATTCTTAATTGTATGGAGGAATCTGAGTTGAAAAATGGAATTCTTGCTGAAAGACTTACCTTGAAGAAGAATCTATCATGATAAGAGCTATCAAAAGGCTCAAATCGAGAGGAACATGGAAGAAAAGGAGAATAAGAAAGAGAAAGGAAATGAGAAAGACAGAGAAAATTCATATAATTTCATAATGAAAAGCGGCAAAGCAGTTCAGCAGCTCATAAAAAGGCCTGCAAGCCAACTAACGTGTATAAGCCATGTGTCTTTGTAGTTACAAAGAATTGAAAATTACAGAAGGACTAAAGTGCAAATACTAATTAATTGTAACAACCGATGATTAAAATACAATACTAATTATAGCTAATTAAATAGTGATTCCCTTTCTAAGCATTGATACTTCATATCATGATATTCCATCCCCCATAATATCCTTGTCCTCAAGGATCATGATATGGAAACTGAGATATCAACAACTTGTAATCCTCCCAAGTGGCCTCCTCTGGAAGAAGGTTAGCCCATTGCACCAAGACTTGAGTCACTTTCGCATTCCCTTTCTTCACCATTCGTCTGTCCAATATAGCTATTGGTTCCACAAGGGGATGACCATTCTTGGAACATTGAGGGGGGTCAATTGCAGGGACGATGTGTGCACCAAAACTTTTCTTGAGCTGAGATATATGGGATACAAGGTGAATCATAGCAGTTGGAGGCAATTGGAGTTCATATGCCACAACACTTAGCTTTATGATCACTCTATAAGGTCCATAAAACTTAGATGTTAACTTCAAATTGCTTCTTAATGCCACAGTGGTATGTTTGTATGGTTGGAGATTCAAGTTAACCCAATCCCCGACTTCAAATTCTCTTTCAATTCTACACTTGTCGTCAAAGAACTTCATCCTCTATTGGGCCTTTTCCAGATTAGCTTTAATACAGTGGCTATGATTTGTCTCTCTTGCAACCATTGGTCCACTTTTGTGACCTTGGATTGAGAAAATAACTCGAATGACAACTATAGGGTGTTATATCCATACAACACTTGAATGGAGACATTTTGATGGAAGTATGACAATTTGAATTGTAACAAAACTCAGCTAGAGGAAGCCATTTATGCCATTCCTTTGGATTGTGACTGCTCATGCACCTCAAGTAGTATTCTAAGCATTTGTTCACCCTGTCAGTTTTGAACAATTCTTTCCAAAATAAGCTCAAAAATATCTTGTCCCTGTCACTAACAATACTCTAAGGTAATCAGTGCAACTTATAAACGTTTGTCATAAAGATTGTCGCCACTTGAACTGCATTAAAAGGATGAGTAAGAGACAAGAAGTATGCATGATTACTAAACATGTCAACTATGACAAGTATAATGTCCTTGCCCTCAGATTTAGGTAAACCTTCAACGAAATCCATTGTGATGTGTTCCCAAGGTTTGTTAGAAATAGGAAGAAGTAAGAATAATCCTGGGTAAGCAACATGTTCATCCTTACATCTTTGACAGATGTCAGACTCCAATACTGTTTGTTTGATTTCAGCTACCATGCTTGGCCAATAAAACACCAATTTCATCCTTTGTAGTGTAGCTGTTACTCATGAATGTTCTCCCACCCCAGAAGAATGAACATGACTCACTAGTTTTTGCCTAATATTAGTTTGGTTCCATATCCAAATTATTCCTTTGAATCTTAATAGTCCCTGACTTACTATGACATTTGAAACAGCAGCAGGGTCCAATAAGACGGGCTATAAGCTGAGTAACTTCGGTTTCGCCTTCATAACTCTTGCAGACTTCTTCTATCCATTGTGGCTTCAATTGCGTTATTGTACAACATGCTGTAGGATTGTCTTTCTCTCTCGAAAGAGCATCGGGTATTGAATTATCAACCCCTTTCTTATATTGAATTTCATAGCTTAGGCCCATTAACTTGGTCAGACCTTTATGTTGTAAAGATGTTGTTATCTTCTTCTCTTGTAGGAATTTAAGACTGAAGTGATCTATCCTAATGAGAAAAATACAAGGATCTAGGTAATTCCTCCACTTGTCGACTGCTACAAGAAAATCAATTATTTTCCTCTCATAAGTGGAAAGACCTTGATGCTTTCTACTAAGGGGTTACCTTATATCAGCCAAGGGATGGCCATCTTGCATTAGAAAGGCTCCCACACTAGTATCACATGCATCCACTTCCACTACAAACATCTTGTTGAAATCAGGTATTGCCAGTGAAAGGGCACTGTGCATGGCTGTCTTAAGTTCTTGAAATTCTCGAGTAGCTGCCTCATTCCACTCAAATGCACCCTTCTTCAACAGATAGGTCAAAGGTTTACTCATTAAGCTGTAATCCTTGACAAACTTCTTGTAGTAACCTGTGAGGCCTAGGAAGCCTCTCAATTCTTTGAGACTCTTAGGTGCAGGCCAGTTCACCTTAGCTGAGACCTTGCTGGGGTCGGTTCCTACCCCCTGCCCAGAGATCACATGCCCTAAATACTCCACTTGTGGTTGCAGAAAATCACACTTTGATCTTTTGGCAAATAGTTGATTCTCTCTCAACAAATGTAGGACAGTCCTCAAATTAGCTAAGTGATCTTTTAAGGTCTTGCTGTAGATAATAATGTCGTCAAAGAACACAAGGATAAAATTTCTTAGAAAAGGACCAAAACCTTGAAGCATAAGTTATTGAAAAGTAGATGGAGCATTGATGAGGCCAAAGGGCATCACTCGGAACTGCCAAAGACCATGATGAGTCCTGAATGTAGTTTTATATTCGTCCCCCTCTTTCACTTGGTGATACCCTGAATATATGTCCACCTTGGAGAACAATGTCGAACCTAAAAGTTCATCTAACAGATCTTCCACCATTGGTATAGAGTATTTGTTTTTAACAGTGAGGGAATTTAATCTTCTATTATCCACACATACCTTCCATGAGTCTTTCTTTTTAACAAGCAGAGCAGGTGAAGCAAAGCAGGAATGACTAGGCATTATTGTTTGAGACTCCATCATTTCACCGACTATACTTTCAATGGAATTCTTTTAGTCAAAGGAGAACTTATGAGGCCTGAGATTAAAGGGTTAAGCAGAGGTGATCAAAGGGATGGTATTATCGCATTATCACAATCTCTTCTAGGAGGCAATCCCTTAGATTCTTCAAAAATATCTTGAAATGTCTTTAAGAGAGACTCTATAGCTGTAGGTGATTGAGTTGTCTTAATCTGCAATGAAAAGCTCTCTACGCGGCAGAGGACATTCATCTCACTTCTTCATTTTGACAATTTTTTGTGCAGCTCCTGTTCATTGCCTAGACCTAGTATTTGTTCTTCTTGATGCCCACAAAGTGTTACCCATTGATCCTCTTTAAAAAAAAGTAATGTTGAGTGGTCTAGTGTGGAAAATGATAGGGTAATAAAGATCTAACCAATCTATCCAGAACACTAGATCCACCCCTCCTACTTGCATTAACCTCATATTGAAACCAAAACTTTCTCCTTGCATAGTCCACCAAAATTGTGGACAGTGAGCTTCACAATCTATTTCGTGACTATTAGCTACTCTGACTCGTTTAGGAGTGGAAAAGGGTTCAACATCTAGTTTTAAAATCCTTGCTATATAAGGGTCTACGAAATTGTGAGTTGAGCCTGAGTCAATTAAGATCTTTAGGGGTACCTTTTTTATAAACCCTAAAATTTGTACGGAGGATAGGGTATTATCCAAACCCAGTGCTACACAAGATGAAATTTCCATTACCTCATCCCCCTCGATTGGTTGGTCCTCCTTCATTACACCACTGAGCTCACCTCTCTCTTATAACATTGGAGGAAGCTCTTCATATGGTGTATTTGTTCCCTCCCATGTGATGGTATTCAATGTCTTGGGTTTACATTGATGCCTTGGGAAGTATTTCTCATGGCACCTGTAACATAAGACTTTGCCTCTAAGATCCTCTAACATGGGATTTGGTTTGAAAGGAGCTGTAGGCCTTGGGTATGTAGGTTTGGGTTGACCGTAACTAGGGTAGGGGAGCATAGCTCTTTGGTTTTGAGGAGAAGTTTGTGTAGGAATTGTAGCTCTTGGACTGGAATTGGTAGGTTGAAAAAAAGGCCTCTGGGAGTGATAGATCTGGGCAGAGCCTTGAATGAAGCTTCGTAAACTTTGGCTATTTCAAAGGAATCCATTAGAGAAGTAGGATTTGACATGCCCACCAGAGGTTTGATATCTGACCTCAACCCACTTATGAAGTAGAAATGAAGTGATTTTCATTGAGTAGAGAGTTAACAAGTAGCATGTAAGATTTCAGTTCATCAAACTTTTCTTGATAACTCTCGACACTACCTGTGCTCTTAAGATTGTTGAATTCATCCACAATACCCATAGGCCTAACATTCCCACACCTTCTACATACTTCAACACAAAACAATGGCCAATTACTGCATCCCTTCTCAAGGACATGACTATCTAACCACACATTTGCCTTATCTTCTATGTGAACATACACATAACTCATCTTGAAGTGTTCCTGGGGTTAGTCCTATTGAATTCGGGGAAATTAATTTTTGCTTTGAAAGAGTTGGGAGAATTTTCGGTGTTGTTGTTGTGAAAAGTAGGATTCTGGTTTGATAAAGGAAGCAGAGGAGGGTCAGAGAGATTTGGATCGATTACTGGTGGTAACATGGTAGACACCAAGGGTCCATAGGAGTGGACTAGAGTTGTAACCGGGTAAAAAGGATGAAAGGTTGAACTTTGGGGATACAATATAGGAGGAAATGTGACTCCTCGACCGACTGGGTAACGAGTCGGAGTGGATGAACCTTGTCATGTTTCATAAGTTTCCGTAGGACCATGAACACCTGATGAACCAGGGAAAAGTGGCAAAACGGGGTTTACCTCCAATCGCCTGACTTCCTCCAAATGAGATATAATGAGTTCCAACTTCTTGTTTGTCTCCTGCATCTCCTGTAGTTGAGAAGAGAAAGTGTTTTGAGTTTTTTCCAAAGAATCAAACCGCTTTTGATTTTCTACTGCCATAAATTAAAGCTGAGCTTCGTGCTTCAGTATGCCCTCCTCTAAACCGTTAAACTTTTTATTATCCGCCATTGTTGGCCCAAGAGACAAAGATGCTCTGATACCAAGTCACGATTAGAGCTACCAGAAGGCTCAAGTCGTGAGGAGCATGGAAAAAAAGGAGAATAAGAAAGAGAAAGGAAATGAGAAAGAGAGAGAAAATTCATATATTTCATATTAAAAAGCTGCAATGCAGTACACCAACTCATAAAAAGGCCTGCAAGCTAGCTAACATGTATATGCCGCGTGTTTTTGTAGTTACTAAGAATTGAAAACTACAGAAGGACTAAAGTGCAACTACTAATTAATTGTAACAGCCAATAATTAAACTACAATACTAATTATAGATAATTAAATAGTGATTCCCTTTCTAAGCACTGATACTTCATATCATGACAAAATCTTGAAAAAGATTGAAAGAATCTTTAATGGAGTCTTTTACTTTGATTTTCCTTAGGGTTTTGCCCTAGGGTTTGAGAGAGAAGAGAATGATGGATTAAAAGATGAAAATCTCATTGTTTTGAGCCTTTTATTATTCAAGAAATTCGTTTAGGGTTTTCTTGGAGGTAAAAACAAAAACAACCCTTTATAGTGTTTTCTTGTTGGCTAATTTGTAACAACACTGTATAGGTTACTAAAATAGTCAACCTTTTTACTCAAAAAATTGGATTGACGTGAAACTGGTGGCGTTGGAAAGTAGATTCAAATATCGTTATTGAATAGGTTATGGCTCACATAACTCTTTATATTCTAGGAGATATAGTCATTTGAAGTTAACCCAAGTAGAATCTTACATCAAAACTTAATCGATAAGAACACTTATCAAGAACTCATCAAGAAATTAAATTGCTCAATATTTATGGAAAGATTCACAAAAGAAACTCATGATTGGCGTGTGGGTGAACGAACCCAACACTATGGAAGCTTACATACAGAGGTGAACCCAGGATTTGAAGATAGGGAGGCACCACTAAGAGTGGCTCAAGGGTAAGGCTAAGAATGACTTAAGGGTAAGGTTAGCGGAGCATCCGTCTTAGGTCTCCGAAAATTTTGAGACCCCAATAAATTTTAATAGTGAATTTTATTATTTTATTTCATTTTAATCAATATTGAACAATATAATTTTTAAAAAAAATTAAAACTAGTTTTCGTGAAAAAAATCACCTGCATTTTCCTTTACATAGTCATTTTTAAATAAATAGCCACATAAGCAAAATACAACATCTTTCTTCATACTATACTCCAACCATCTAGAATATGAACCCCTAAACCATGCCTTACAAAATCGACGCATTTTCGTTCCGAATCTAGTTTGAGGTTATTCATTATCATTAATATCCGGTTGACAAGGACCTTGTTGAATATAGTGTCTTATCACTTCATCTCGTATTGTAGGGCTATATTTATCAATGGATATTCTTTCTCCAGGATTCGATTTAAGTTATAAAACGCGAAGAATTGTCTCTAAAACTAGAACTTGGTTGAGAAGAATTATGTTTTGTAAGAAATCTATCCATTTCAAATCACAAGAATCAACAAAAAATTCTTACAAAAAAAAATACGTTTATAAAGACGAACTTACCAATTCATGCGAGATAATTGGAGTAGGACTTTAATTATATATGTAGTGAAGAATACTTGTAACCGGTAGATTTTCTAGAAGTCTTATATTTTGTTTAGAATTGTTCTAGGAAAAGTTAGTCTTATATTTTGTTTAGAATTGTTTTTAAATTCAATTAAGAAAGGAATGGGACAAAAGGTTTTTTTAAAGAGAAAAAGCTAAATTTAAAATAAATAAAAAAGTTACCTTCGGCAGGAATCGATTATGGGACAAAAGGTTTTTTTTTAAAGAGAAAGAACTGAATTTTAAGTAAAAAAAAAGGTTACCTTTGTTAGGATTTGATCTCGCGCAGTCGCACTGCAAATAGGCGACTTCGACCAGTGCACCCACAACAACTTTTAGTTTTTAAGTTGCACAACTAAATATATATTTGTTTTATCAACTGTCTATACATAGATATACAAAAAAAAATTAAAAGTTACCGGGTTCTTGTGGATCCGCCCCTGCTTACATACCTCAAGAACTAGGTTGTTGGTGAAATCTTGAATTTCTTGAACGAACGCTTGAAACTTTGAACTTTTTCTCCTCTTGAATCCTCTCTCTAAAACCCTAAACGCTTTTGGGGATGAATGAAACTACTTCTAATCGGTTTAGACTCCTAAAACCATACTAAAAACGCTTAAATCTGATTAGGTAAGGAAAAGACCAAAATATCCCTTACTATTTTCGGGTAACTTTCCTTATTTGGACAGCCCGAATTCAAACGAGTATTTATCCCTCATATGAGCTCAAAATTTAGCAAACTCGGTGGTGCTAGAAAGATAATTCAAAGACCTTTAATTATCTATTTTGTAGCCCACCTAACGCATCCTGTACTGAGAGTTATGGTTGTTTAAAATTGACGCAGAACTTAGAAGAACCTAGGAATGACATGAATGAATTCTCTTTAATCTTTTGGAACTCAAGGTGTTGTATCTAGTGACCTTAACACTCAAGAAATTTTAAATTCCTCTATAAAATCCTACTCACAACAAATGATGGTCCGAGTCATAGTTAAAAGAATTTTCAGAGGTGTTACGAAATAAGTATTGTGTCAATGGTTTTAAGTTTCAAACTGAGGAAGTTTCTAGGAATAAAAAAGTAAATAATAGCGGTGTCTGCATACAAGGTGATGTTGATAGTACTGGCCAAACTATTGAATATTATGGTTTCATTCATGAGATTATTGAAATAAGGTATTCAGTGTACCTTGTATGAACATCACCTTGTATTATTTCAATGTACGTGGTTTGACCCATCACAAAGAGGCACCAAAATTGACCAACAACATTAATATAAAAGAAGTTAAGCACACCAGAAAATACAGATGTCATTATCCTTTCATCATTGCACAAAATGCTAAACATGTGTATTACGCTCCATATCCATTGTATAAAGAGAAAGCTGATTGGTGGGTTGTTATAAAGACTAAACCTGTGGGAAAGATTGAAATTGACAATGTCTTAGATGTGGTGTACCAAAGTGAGTTTGCAATGGTTCATCAACAGGTTGATATTGAATTGGAAACCACACTAGAACATCCTCAACACATATTAGAAAAAGTATCTAATGATGAGATAATGATAAATGTTGAGGAAGACATAAATAAGGATGAGGAAAACAATTCATTTGATGACGAAGAATATGACAATGAAAATGAAACAACTGAGGAGGAAGAATGGGAGAATGATGGAAATGAAACAAGTGAGGAGGAAGGATCAGTAGAATGATAGACTAATAGCTAGTATGTAAGTTATTTATTTTTCTAATACAAATTTAATTTAATTTATTATTTTTGTAT
This sequence comes from Solanum acaule, assembly GCA_036250505.1. Classification (NCBI taxonomy): domain Eukaryota; kingdom Viridiplantae; phylum Streptophyta; class Magnoliopsida; order Solanales; family Solanaceae; genus Solanum; species Solanum acaule. Next base: position 42,820 of record JAJOOR010002945.1, read on the forward strand.
ATTATCCATGTAAATTTGCATACAGATGTCATCAGTGGGTGAGGGCAATAGATCTCGCGAGCATCTTGGTGTTAGCCAGCCTAATAAGACTAAAAAGAAGAAGTCTAGGAGACCCATAGATCCTGAGGATATTCCATGATTTCTTTCTTCTGCGCCGGAGCGCATTATTCATGATAACCATTTATTGGTTGTTCCATTTGGTATGGCGGATCCTCAATCATATTATCCTAATTACCAGCGACCAGTCGGTGCTTCCTCTACTTCACAGTCATTGCCTCCATGGCGCTACGACGACCTACCTTAAGAAGCTATTCGTTGAGCACGATCCTTATCGGCAGTAAGGTCATCGGCTGGTACTCCATCTCTCACGGGTAAATTTCCTCAGCTATCTGCCATGAAGATTAGAGTTTCCAGTATTGAGCAGTCAGATGTTGTGGTCGGTACACCTCCATTGACTTAGCATTATGTGCATCCTGGTTTATCACCTACCCCTACATCTAGTGCTACACCAGATGAGACGTCTGCTCTAGCACCGGGACAGAGGGACAGGATTGGGAGAGTCATGATTGAGCTGGATAGGTCATCGTAGGTTTGTTTTATCATTTATTTGTTACTTTATTTTACTTATTGGAACATCTTTAATATATCATTCATGAACTAACTTGTTTATTATGTGTTTTGGAGGTGGCATCCTGAAAAGGATGCTGCCCAAGCTCTAAAAGACTCTATGAGAAGACTTTTTACATAGGCTTATCACTCCTGGAGTGAGATCCCAAGCAGTATACACCAGACGATGTTTAATGAGTTTAAGGTATACAATGTTTTAGTAAAGTTTAATAATTTTAGTATACATTAATTACTTTTTTTAATTATCTAATAATATTCATTTTTTCAGACTATGTGTAGTTGGGAACTGAGGTTTAATATGTTCATTGTGATCACATTTGACAGGAGGGCATTCGCGAGACTGTCTAGCTTGACTAAAGAATGCTCAGGATACTAATCAGTGTTCGAGTTGGATCTTGCCTCATGTTTTTGATGAAATGGACTAATATTGGAACATAGATAAGTTCAAGGCGATGTCCGAACAAGCCAAAAAGCTATATGCAGTCTTAAGGGTGGCTTATTGCACACTGGAGGTGCAAAGAGCATTTGAACAATTACAAGAGAGATGGTAAGTTCTAATTCAAACTTTTAATTAATTAATTAATTAATTCGTTATAATATAAATTTCATTTTTTATTTATGGGAAAAAGAAATGGGGCGCACTCCCCTTGTACCAGAGGTTTTCAAGAAGACTCATGTGAAGAAGAAAGAAAATGAGTCATCCAGGTGTGTGGGTAGGGGAAAGGGCCGAACGAACTTTTGTAAGTTATTTAATTAATAAAAATATCAAAAGTGAATATATATATATATTGATGCTAATTTTTATTTTTAATATACAGAAGGAGTATCAGAAGTACGTGAATGAGAATCTAGATAGTTCGGTCAAAATGACACCTGAATTGTCCACTCAAATTTGGACAGAAAAAGTGGTAGTGGGGATACACAAGGGTAGAGTCTATGGTCGAGGCTCTAGAAATGATGTACGCCGACTCGTGTCAGGCTTAGAAGATATTGGATCGTCACATCAAGCCGAGGCACTTGACGGTGCACAGATTGTTGCCATGTCGGCACAAATAGCAAAAATGATAGCAGCACTGGAAGAGTTGGAGCGAAGAAGAGTAGTTGACCAAGAAAACATGAGTGCGTTTAGTAAATCTAAGAACAAGTGTTGAACCTCTCTCATCGACCAACATTTACATCGTCCCTTACCGAAGCCACTGACGACGATAGTGAGGAGGAGGATGATTATATAGATCGCACTCCCTAATTATCTTCTATTTCCTTAGTTTATGAACTTTTTTAAAATTTTGAATGACTTTATAAGATTTTAAATTGTGATTTAGATATTTTTGAAGATTAATTCAAGTTTTTTGTTTTACATCTTGTGTGGGATATTTATAATATATTTTGTTTGATTGGGCTGATTTAATTTGAATTGAATTTGTAGATGGGCAGTAGAAACTACCAATTTCTGCTGTAAAAAATGTGCAGAAAAAGAAACGGACAGGGTGGTTTTGTCTGTCGCTTTTGTGCATTATGTTTTTCAAATAAACCCAGAAAAGCGACGGACTGGGTCCTTTAGTCCGTCACATTTCTGGATTTTTCAAAAATTTAACTTCCCGAAAAGCGACGGACAGAGACTTTTAGCCTGTCGCTTTTCTTGGATTTTAAAGTTTTAATTTCCAAAAAATGACGGGCGGCGACTCATTGTCCTTCGCTTTTCTAGATTTAAAAAATATTATAAAATTAAAAATAAGCGACGGATTACGTCGCTTTTTGGAAATTAAAAAAGATTAAAAGCGACGTTGTCCGTTGATTTATGCGACGTTGTCCGTCGATTTAAAAAAAAACGTTGAGCCAAAAAGTGGTGAACATGACTGCATCACTTTTACGTTGATTTTGACCAAAAAAGTGACGCAGTCCGTCCCTTTTAACCGTCATTTTTCGACAAAAATTTAGTAGTGGGAGTCGCGAAACTTAAAGAATAGGAGAATCAAACTATCATATTTTTTGAGGCATTTTGTTCCTAAGTTGCTCGACTCGGGTGCGGATTTAATGGTTGGATCCTGCATGATCTAATTTTTAAGATTCGGGGATATGGATTCATGAATAAATAAGGATGTGTGGATTTGCCTAAAAATAATTAGAATATCTAAAAATAGAGTTATGAAACCTAATTTATGAGATATTATGTGGAGAACTTGAGGAGAATCCTGGATGGAGATCAAAGGAAAAAGTGTAACCTAGAAATTTCTATATAAAATCCAGAGTTTTCCTATAATTTTAGGTCAAAATATGCAAAATCATTTGACCGAATCAGACACGAATTCCACACCTTCACCCACACCCACATTGTATTGACACAAGTGCAACACCAAAAGTGAAGAGTCGGAGCAACTTAGCTTTGATCTAGCTTGGAAACATATTTCTAGGTTTTCTTTGGTAGTAGTACACCTGATTGTGAGAGTGATTTCATAGCTTACAAGTAAAATTGGATTACATTTTTTGATTTGCAGATGAAAAGTTGGAGTGAAATTTATTATTTTGGAGAGTAACTAGTTTACTCTTTGCTATTAATTCTTATGGAAGACATCACTGCCTATATATATATATATATATTGAGATTGTTCCTATTATTTTAAAATATAGCACAATGTTGTGTTCCTTAGTTTGTTCTATTCAGACAAGAGTAGAATGAAATGATAAAAAAGAATGCAAGCTTAGAGACTTAACATTGCAAATAACCTAGACAACTTCAAAGTATTCTGCTTATACAGGCAAAGTTATACTAACAGACCTCAAAATCATCCATAAAACAGTAAAAGTTCCCAGGTCTTAAGCTAAATAATACAAGAAAACATTTCTGGAAAAAATAAGACAAATTGAACATCTAAACTAGATCAATATTCGAAAAGGCATATGCGACTTGAAAACATTCCTTAAAGACAGTCTTGAGTGAGTAGAAACTTGAAGTGTAGCTAGTTGCTCCAGTGCCGCCGTACACTTTCACCTTCGTAAACTTATTTTCTTTTGGGTTGTAAGAAACAAGTTGTGTGCCAAAATCTCTTTGTATCAAGATTTCTCCATCTTTCCAAAGTAAGATTGGTATAAATATATCACCACGGATATTTGCTTGAATACTATCCTTCAAAATGTGTTATTTAGTCGAAGATTCAGTTATTCCATATTCTTTCATCCAACATCTATCAATATACTGATTATGCCTAATATCAGACAAACAAAATAAAATCCCCAACTCCCCTAGCGTCAAGCCCAACAATAGGGTTTGCAAACCACGCGGAGTTGACAAGGACTGCACCTCTTCAGTAAAACTTTTAAATGAGTAAATGTTTTCATTATTTTTGCAACCCATCCAATGAATACCACCATTGATGTTAGCTTTGTTAAATAATCCACATAGAGGTTCTTGAGCCTTTTCCCACATTTTTCCATTTCTCATTAGCTCCTAGAGTATAAACCTCCAATTCAGATACTTTTGGACTTCCAACAAACTTTCTAACAACTGATCTCAATACTTTAAACTTACCGGAGGCTTTACTAAAGCATATTGCATAAGAAACACGCCGAATTTTTTTCTCCCATTCGGGCAATTTAACCTCGAAATACTCACCTAAAATAGGATTGCTAATGTAAATTTTATGGTTTACCTCATGTCTCCAACCATTTAACAAACATATAAATCTATTACATGAAACAATTAATGTCATGTTACCCCTAGAAAATTTGGGTGAAGGGAGGTGAAACATAGGGCTCAACACAATAGCTTTGTGTATGGGGTGAGAATCATCTGCTTTGAGTTCTACTAGTAACCTTACAAATTCATTAATTGAAAGCAAAATGCTAGGAAAACCAGATGGTCTTTTGAGGTGATACATGTTAATAAACAAAAGGTCGGAAGTTAAACTAAGGTACCAAAGTTTACAAACCATCTTACAACTGAATATGGACTTGATTGTCAATCGTAAAAGAATTTTGATCATAACCACTGTTGGAAGGTCCATAATCATGGTGACAGGAGAGATTTTTCTCCCTTCTCAATCTTCCTTGAAAACCTTAGAGCTTTGGGAATCCTTGGATGTCACTTCCTTAGAACCAAAAGGGGGCTAGTTTTTACGGTTTGGTCTTATGTATTTGCTGGGCCATCATACATTGTGGGCTTCAAAATATTTAAAATTTATTTCAAGCTAAAAGGACTATATAAACAAATTTAAATGACTTCTAGAAACTATAAAACAAAGAAAAGTGACTTCAGTAATTCATTATTATAAGCTAAGTGGCTATTTAGTTATTAAAATATTATTATGTTTTAGACAAAGTTAAATAGTTATAAGGAGTTGCGGTAAATTCCTTCGAAGTTCCATAATCGTGATAGGAACATCAAAAATCTTTAATTCCATTTTAGTAGCAAATTTTTAGGTTTTTAAGTTGGCTCCTGGATAGCTATAGATGGTGCAGGAGAAAAGAAAATGAGTGTACTATCCATAATTACTTGCATTTCAAAATGTACTAATAGAAAAGTATCATAAGATAAAAATTCAAGCTCCTTGCAAAAAGGCAATACAATGCATCTTGATAATTCAATAAGTTGTATTGAAGGATAAAAACCTTTTTTCCAAACTTGAGATTAATTCCAACCTATTCATCTATTTGTGGAACTTTTTTCGCTGCATAAAAAATTCATAAATTCAACACAACATATTTGGTGTAATCACACAAAAGAGAAAAAAAGTATGATGGAAAAAGAATGATTTTCATTATATACTTAAATAGAAACAATTTTGAGTATGCTTTTGATAAAATTGAATAATCGTGTAGTTATTAATTAGCTTGTTATGCTTCAACAGTTTGACCTCCCGTTTTTCTCTTGCTTTCTATGAATGAACAAGCCTCTAATTTTATAAGGTCATCTGAGGTTGGTCTGGCTTGTTTCTCTGCGTAAAATGACTACTTAAAATCAAGGTGTGAGCCAGAATTTTCACTTAATTATGGGTTCAAAATATGAAGAAGCCAAACGAGAACGTTGGCTACACGTACAAAATGGTGTTGCAAAACAATATAATCAGAATATTAAAAGAGAATGGCTCGAATGTCCCTTTTTTAATGGTAGTGACATGGGTGAGCCCAACTTTTAATATATAAAATATACAAGCATTTTCCCAAATTTGAGAGACTTTTCCCTTTTTTAAAACTAAGCTGAGGGTTGTAAGTGATTTTCAAAATTATATAATGAAAATGTTGATGATAATAATAATAGTAAGAATAACAATATTTATAATGATTAAAAGAAATAAACAAATAAATAATAATAATAATAATAATAATAATAATAATAATAATAAAACTATCGCAGATTAGACAGAAAGTAAATGAATTTGTAATGGATCACAAAATCAGTGATCAGGTATAAAAAGGTTTGTAAAAGATAAACTTTTAAGGATATAATTGTTTTACGAATAATCACATATATTTTTTGAGAAAGTCAATTTCAAAGGAAAAACTTTTTATTTTTTGGCATTCTAAAATATCTCTTAAATATCCGAAAATTTTAGAATTACTATCCAAATTAATTTAGAAATACCTTTGGGTATCATATGTTGGAACCCAATTTTTTGGTCATTAAGTTGGTGCTGGTGGATAAGCCAACCCATCTCTATTTTACTCTTCATTCTCCATATTTGGAGAGTAAATTATAAAATGACCTCTCCAACCCCTCTCCATATTACTCTCTATACTCCATTTATAAAGATGTGAATATTAGTTCTCCAACTTTGGAGAATTACTAGTCACCTCTCTATTTCACTTTTGATTATTTTAATATTATTTTTATGATATCGTTAATTAAGTTTTAATTGTTTGTAATTATTTTCAAATGCAATATAACATCTAAAAATAATAATTTTTCTAATTTATTTTAAAAAAATATTAGCACTTTAAATGTGTAATTTAAAATTATTTTAATATTATTTATATTATACAAGACTATTAAATAAGTCTCTAATATTTGCAATTATTTTCTAAGTAATATAATATCTAAAAACATATTATTAATAAGTATACCACTTTCATCCCGAATTAGCATTTTTTCTAATTTGTTTTAAAGAAAAAAGATTTTTTCACTTTGAATCTATAATTTAAAATTATAATTATTTTCACTATGAAGAATGCAAAAATTACATTATAATTCAAACAACCCGCTTTTATGTTATAGTGATAAATGATTAAACTGCATTTTTTAATGAGCATGAAAATACATGTTGCAAAGTTTAAAATTGAACAGGGGAGTAAATTAGTATACAAAATAATTGGATACAAGATGAAATTAGTAGTTTAAATAATTTTTAGCTACACATAAAAAAAAAAGTACAAAAATTGCTCATTTTCAACTCCTTAATGCATTAATAGAGAATTTATGGGTGAAATGTAACTGTCTTGAAAGTTGAATATTTATGTAAAGCTTAAAATACTTTTTACGATAATGCAATATTCACGATATAATTGTATTTCATACAAAAATTCACTTTGATTTGAATTGTTCTTCAATATGTATTATATATAATATTTGTCGCATTTATGTTACTTAGAAATTTCGAATAAAATATTTTTTAATAAATGAGGAATTTGAAAAGAATAAAAATTTATATTATATGAAGATTATGTAGATTATATGGTGATTATTTAAAAAAATGATTTATATTATGAAATAGGGAAATACAAATGAAATGGAAATCATATATCATATACATATATAAAAGAAAACCTTAGGCCCGCTTGCGTGGCACCACCACAAACTAGGATTCCTTTTTAAATATATTTATTTCCAAAATTAGCCTTCCCCTTTCATGAAACGTTGTGACTCTTCTTCTTCTTCTTCTTCTCCTCCTCCTCCTCCTCCTCTTCCTCCTTCTTCTGTTTTTTCTTCTTCTTCTGCTCCTTCTCCTTCTTCTTCTCCCCCCTTTCCCTTCCTCCTTTTTCTTCCTCCTTCTTCTTCCTCCTTCTTCTTCTACTCCTTCTTCTTCTTCACAAATAATTATTCAATGTACTTTTCTCCTTTTGAATGACTTACTACACCATTATATTTGTATCAATACACTGGTGAATAGAATCGTTCTATCCTAAGAGGATCTATTCATTTAAACCTCGATTACTAGAGGGGAATAATTTCCTTACGGAGACATTATGCATTCAGTGGACTCAATTTTTTTCCTTTCAGTTTCATTCTATTGTTACAGATCCGGGTATTTTTTTTATAGTCATTAGTTTATGTTAATGTTATTAATATAGCGCTTTAATATTTTAGAGGAATGCTTTGCCTTAGGATAAAATGTTATTGACAATGTAGAGTATGTATTGAAAATACGGATATTACTGAATAAACATATGTAAGTTTAATAAAAGAGTTCAATCCCGTGCAAAGCACGAGTAATTTACCTAATAATATTATAACATTGAGGGAGAAAAGAAGACTCTTTTTTAGAAAGTAAAATAAATAGTTGGGTTCAAATTGATTGTTTGAAAAAATAGAGAAAACTCTATATTTGAATACTAAAATGTAGCGTAGGGTTGGAGATGCCCTATGGGGTGTAATTTTTAGATTTTTAGTTTTGAAAAAAAACTTTTATGATAAATTCTCAGGAACTCCGCCAGAATCCAACAAGTCTACCACCACAAAAAGACTAATTACCACCCAAATCCACGACTCTTCGCTGCCTCCAGCCGCCAAAAAGGACACCACCGCCCAAATAGTGCCAAACCCTTTCTTCTCCAGCTAGATCCACTATTTCACCACAATTTTTGAACCATGAGAACCCGTTTCTTCCCCACAAACAACCCTATCTCACGCTCCTGTTTCCATCACTACTACCAGTAACTAGAACCTAAACAATCACAAAACAACACACACCAAACAGTTCTCCAACAAACCAAAACCAACCACCGGAAACAACTGATACACTCAAATTACACCTCCCTAAAGAAGCATAAGCGATCGTTATCAAGTAAAGAACCCAACTTGTAGGTTGGGGTCGATCCACGAGGAAAATGGTTTAGACTTTACTTTAACCAATAATTATATTTGATTAGTCAAATTACTTCCCGAAACAAGTATTTAAAGGGGGGGTTTGTAAAAAAAATCGTAAGAATTCAGTAAGTAATCAGTGAAGAAAAGTCAATTTTGGTTGTTATCAAAATGAGAGAATTAACTAGGGTATACATGTTCCCCACAAGCTCATAACGCAGTAATCCTAGTAATAGCAATCCTTTCCTAGTGTACTACATGCAAGTGATAAGTTAGGTATCTCTAAATCCTTGGTCCGACATCTAGAGAATTTCACCCCGCACCTTGGTCCGGCTACGTGTGTATAATTTACTAACCCTTGCCTTTACCTCATATTAGACATCACATCGATGTTTGGCTTAGTTATTACTTTGCACCAATCGACACTAGCATAATAGATAGTAACACACTAAATCTATGTTGATATTTCTTTTTTTGTTGATTACCTCCTTGGTCTGGCAAGTAGCAACAAGGCGAGTTCTAACGCGTGCACTCGTTAAAAAGACTTCTATAAGAATGAATTATTAATGCATGCAACAACACAATTCAAGAATTGCTTAGTTACTATTCATACTTTGTCAATTGTTGATGCTTCCCACAACCCTAGTTGTAGAGTTTAGTTACCCATAATCATATGAACACAATTCATTGTTTTAGATGAAAGAATTATGAACTTACGTAAGAAAAATAATGAACCCAGAAATTCAACTTGAATTGCAACACCAAAATCTTCAAAAGGAGCTTAAGAAATTAAGAATTGCTAAAGTTGCAAGTTAATCTCTCAAGTCAAGAACTAGAATAAAAGTAATAGATTCTAACCCGCAAAAACGAGGTTTACATACCATATTTATAGATAACAAGTCCTAAATTAAAAGGGAAAAAAAAAAGGAAAGTTTGTTCAGGCACGCGTCTTCATTCCACGAGACTGACTCACGGACTATCAATGGATCTACGGTCTGTGAGTCCCTTCCGTCAGCCAGGACTTAGAAAATATTTCAGCTTCCAAAAATCAGCTTCTTTGAAGCAAACGATGGAACGCCAGGACGGACTATCCCTCTCCGTAGCTCCACACTTAGAATCTTCAAAAATTAGGTACTGGAACCCTCATAGTATCATTCTACGGAGCGTCAATGGACGTACAGTCCGTAGATCACCTCCGTAGATGCCCTTTTCTGCATTTCTTTCTGCTATGTCTTTACTTTTGCACCTGAACATCTTTCCTGCAAAACATGATAAAAACACATAAAAACCTATACAAAAAAGGCCTAGACACACACAACTTGTAAGTGAAATGTATTAAAAATACCGTAAACTCACGGTATATCAACACCCTCAACTTAAATTCATTGTTTGTCCTCAAGCGATGCACTAAGACTGTAACCGACACTTGTATAGAAGCAAGCATTTCAAGCACAATCAATCACATGGCTCTCTACCCCAACTTTCTTTTTGGGTGAAAAATCTGTTCTCTTAGACTCGACAAGCTAATTCATGCGGCTCAAAACATGACAACGATCGACCAACCAACACACAACATACACTGTTTCACTATCACCAAGATATAAATCTTTCGACAATGTAACGAGTGTCGTTACTTCAAACGAAATCCTTTTTTCCACATAATGACTATGAATTTGAATACAAGGATTCATTCAACACTCACACTCGGAAATAACCTCAAGTACATCTAGTGCTCAATACCATAGTCTTGCCCTTATTTTCACTGCTTAGACTCTCCAAACTAGATATTAGGATCACAATAGGACTTTCTTGGCTTGTAACGTAGGCTCAGGGTCAGGTGTGGTACATTTGGGTAATTCTTAGTGATTTTCTTCCCTCCTTGACATTACACTAGGCTTTCAACCTCTTTTTGCCCTATTTTTGACATCTTACCGTTTTACCTTCTGTCTCTTGATTTTCTTCAACCATGGATGTGACTTTAGACATTGTAGCTCTTTATTTTTTACTTTCATCTTTTTCTGGCGTTTTATTCTTTTCTTCAGCTTTCTACAAGTCACATCCTTTCCTTTCTTTTTCTTTTTCTCTTTTACAACATCTAACTCTTTTCATACCCATTTTTCTTTCAGTTTCCTCTTTCATAGCGACCCTCAACTTATGGATTTTCCATTAGTTGAGGTGCACAATACCCGCTGTCAGGTCAGGGCCAAGATTAAAGTTACTTTTTTTACCTTAGCCACCCTCAACTTAGGCTTTTGACCTAAGTCGAAGTGCACATGTCCAAGGAGAGACTGGGGCCAACATAGTAGATTATGGGATGGTGAGTGCGGGGTTTAGAAAGAAATGGTTTAATTTTAGGCTCAAAGTGTTTGGATCAAAGGGACCAATTATTTCATTTGGTGGGATCCTTCTTTTAGGCAATTTATGGACTTTTCAGAACAATGGCTTATGATAACTTCCTAACCTCTAGATTGAATTGTCTTAGCAGGACCAACCGGGCAAGTTCAAGTTTTGCACAAAAACTGTTTGAACATTCAACCACTCTCACACACTCTTAGCACATAGTTTCATTATCAGATTACCCCAGTTCAAGTTTTAGCTTAATTCATGCTATCAAGTTGATTTGTTATTATGTCATACTCAGAGCCAATACATTCAACTAATCGTAGCCTACAAATTCTAGCATACATCCCAAAATCTGACGGGTATCATTTTTCATAAGCCATCATGTTTCTTTCTTTATCATGCTTCTACACATACGATCCTAAGACATGCTGGTTCAACAAAAATTAAACAGTCTCTTGAGGGAAAAGAACACAGGCAAGAAAACCCCAAGAGAGGATTTATGAGTTGGGTTATTCAGACTTCACCCTATCACTCACAATCCATTTACCCCACCCCCAACAAAAATAGATGCGATTGTCCCCAATGCATACAAAAGCAGTAAAAGAAAATGGATTAGGTGAAGCAAACCTGTGGCGCAAAGCGCCGGCGAATCATCAACAAGCAGGGGGGTCCGATTTCCCGAAGCCCGCTGGAACAAAAATGGGGGCACCCTCAGTAGTGCCCACATCATTAATCATAGCACCCTCAATAGTGCTCTCTATCAATCTCACCGCACCATCAGTGGTGCTAACAACGTCCTTTAAAATAGGCTGGACCTCTACAACTGGGGCAGAGCTCGATGCCCCTGCAACTCTCTCACGCATCCTCTGCTGGCGCAACTATTTGTCTAAAATCGAAGCCCTCCTAGCCTCCTTCTCCTACCAACACTGTCTCTTTTGAGCTTTTTCCTCCGCAGTGCGATGAGAATGGTGCCGCTTGCCTTTGGCATGTGTAGGCGCAGGCTCCTCCTCGGTGGTCCCACTGAATAAAACATCTAGCACTATATCATCAGCCAGTGCAATAGGTGCAACCTGAGGCTCAACTGAAGGAGCGGTAAGATTGACATCAACGTCGGTCTGGAGACTGGCTAATTCAGCCTGCAAAGCAGATAGATCTATGGCCGGGGCTGATCGCTCGAGGACTCGCAATTCAAAGGCATTAAGACGCTTATTAACAGCCTGGACCTTCCGATCCATCATCCCCTCCATCCTTCGCTCCATTCTAGCCTCGGACTCAGCTATCAACTTTTGCATCCATGGCTGGATGTGATGTAGCAGTGTGGTCATCTGAGCCTCTAATTTTTGTATTCTGGCCAATGGGACAACAGTAGCTCCTAATTGCGGTGTGGACCGGGAAGAGCTAGGAGCGATACTAGCTGCCTAAGAAGAGGAGGTCAGGACAGTATTGGTGTGATCTGGTATACTGGGGTCACCGCCCTGTGCCTGCCCGATTGTGTCTGCAAGATCAGCACCTAAAGGGGGTACGTCAACCTGGGGCTCTCTACGAGGTGCCGCCACATTTGCCTCATCTCGAATGAGGCCTATGTCCAATGCCCCTATAGGGTGGACTAACATGTCGCAATGCCAGATCGGCACTACAGAGTCCCTGCACAAATGAAAAATTAGACATGGGAAGGGGTAAGTAGTGGAGGTCCTCAATGCCCTCTCGTGAATCTCTGCCAGCAGCATGCGGGCAAAGTCAATCTCCACTCCAACTACCAATGCCACAACCATAACCGCTCTGTCCCATGTGACTTGGTTGTCAGCTTTTGTAGGCGACACTTGGTTACGTACCAGCAACCAAAAGAACTTGGCCACAAAATTTAATGTGGCCTTTCAGATGCCCAACCGTGGAGCGGCGACCCATTCTGCACGCTCTCCATCTGCAGCAATGTACCTAGCCAACCATAGTATAACAGCCTCTCGCTGCTCAGCATTCCTCTAGAAAGTGCCACTCCGCACGATGTTCCATCTGTAATCAAACTCTGCTTTGTTGAGAGACCAAGAGTGACCCGTGGTAGGACCATAGAGAAAATGGTTGATAGTAGCAGGTGATATGTCCACCGGAAAACCTCGAACCAAAGTGGAAGTGAGAGGGTCTTGGGCTAGGGGTTTGCCCGCGTAGAAATCGAACCTCGGAGAGTGGCAGCATATGAGGCGTAAAATTCTCGCACAATCTCCTCGCTATACGTCCCTGGGTCTCGAGCCATCCAGTCACACTTGTGAAAGTTAAACAGCCGATGGATGTCCGGGACAGTGTGCAAGCTCCCCGTGAGGACTCTGCGCTCTTCTGTAATAAGTCGGGCCATCTTCTGTTTGTCATTTATCATCTTGGCATCCCGATAAATTTGCCGTTGGCCCTCTACACACCACCTATTTAGTTCGCCGGCTACTGGAGTGGGGTCATCGTTCCGTGGTGCAGGTACGGACTCTGAGCTAATGGCCTCGTCAGACGAGGCTGCTTGGTCATTCTCACCGGACCCTGTGGCTGATTTCGCACTGGACCCTGCGGCATGGGCAGACTCGGATCCTGAGGAATGAGTTGACTAAGAGCCCGAAGCATGGGAAGACTCAGATCCAGACATAGACCCCTCCTCTGAACTGGAAGCAGCCCCAGTTGGTGATCCGATCAGTGTGTGCTCCTCATTAGACTGGGAGACAGTGACTACGTCCGGAAGCACCTTCTGGGGGGTGCCTCTGGTAACATGGGAAGCAGTGGGAGAAGTCCGTGTGTTGGGTGGAACGTATGCTGGATCCTTTTCCATGTCTGTGTCCTCATCGATTAACCTGAAGCTAGGAGCAACATATTTTGACTTGCCATGTTTTGAGTAGGTGATTAGCTTCTTGGGTGCCATCGTACCTGTGGAAGCGATATTAGTGCCAAAACTAACCCTAAACATACTAAAAAAAAAATTAGAACTATCAACGAACAGTAACAAAGTCCCATGAAAATTTCAGACAGAGGCTACAGTGGTCATCCATGGAGTATACCTACGGTCCATAGACTGATCTACGGTCCATGGGACTCTTCCGTGGATCAGGGGGACAAAAACATATGTCGCATATGGAAACCACGGATGTGCAGAACGGTCCGTAGATTGAACTACGGACCGTAGTCCACATCCGTGGTTTCACACTTGGTGAAATTTTTCATGTGAACCTAGTCACGAACCTCATCTACGGTCCGTAGATAGATCTACGTTCCGTAGACGGGGTATCGTGGATGCCATCTGTGCCTTTTTTCAGCCAGTCTTTACTTCTGATCATACATATTTGGCCTTATTTTTCCACATTAATGAAGTCTAATTATGCATTTTAACATTCAATTATGCTAGTTCTTCATTCTTAGGATTTCGACTGATCATTTCACCAAACAGTTAAGACAACTATTGGAACCCTAAGTCGAAACTTACATTCAGACTTATAATCATATACAAAAAGGCTACACAATCACTATTTATCGTTCCAAAGGCATTGTAATTTTCAAGTTTATCATGCAATTTCATTTAACAATTACCCAAGGTCAAGACCCAACTCCCGACTTTCTATATTCAATCTATGAATCGAAATTCAAAGTGAGGGGAAAGTCTCTTACCTTACAAGCAACGAGGAGTGGGGTGATTGCGTGACGACACTAAGCTTAGCAAGACCAAGGAATCACCTATTTGTTACTAACCAAACACCGGACCCTTTTTGTGGAATATGGACTGAGTTGTATTTGAAATGGAAGGGAATTTGGGGAATTATGGAAGGGATGATATTATGGGGGAGTTATGGAGTTATTTAGGAAAGTTATGGGATGGTTGAAACGGTTGTGGGAGTAATGGAGGGAAGTGGAATGGTTTAAAACATGGGGGTTTTTAAATAGGGGTGGAGTTCTAGTTAAGTAGTTCACAGCATTTACCTTTTCTGCTCCTCCTCTCATATGCTTCAATACTAACCCCAACTCGGTCCTCATCTGGGCCATCTCCTCACAAATATAATCTGCAGAATTGATATTTGTATTCTGAACGGCAAATGTGTTTCTCCCAGTGTCTGACCTCCTAGTGCTCCATGCTTTATTGTTGCGAGAGATCCTCTCCAATTTTTCAGCAATCTGTGCATATGTACAATCACCATATGAACCTCCAGCAATAGTGTCAAGTACTGCTTTATTGTTATCATCCTGTCCTCGATAGAAATATTCCTTCAGCGACTCATCATCAATACGGTGATTTGGGACACCTCTTACGAAAGCAGTGAATCTGTCCCGAGAGCTACTCACAGACTCTCCAGGTAATGCTACAAAATTGTTCACCCTATCTTTGTGATTGAGCTTCTTGGACACTGAATAGTACTTTGCTCGGAACACCTCCGCTAGTTGGTCCCATGTAAATATTGAGTTATAAGAAAGCTCAGTGAACCATACTGCAGCATCGCCTGTTAGTGACAGTGACAGAGGGAACACTCATAATCCAATGACATCCATATCCAAGTCTGGTCTACCTACACAACTTTTGCAAACCACCCTTAACTTGGCTAAATGAGCATGTGGATCCTCCGATGGTGATCCTGAGAATAAGCCTCTTGCTGTAAGCATCTACATCAAGCTACTAGTCACCACAAATATGTGCCCTGGAGGTAGAGGAGGTAGGAAAATAGGTCCATCAGAGTTTGCTATAATGATGTTTCCCCGATAGTTGTAATGTTGTCGTGGTCCTGGTGGACCATGCACCCTCACTGCATCTCCCAATTGATTTTCAACTAGACCCCGGTTTTCCTCACCAGCTACTCTTAGCTGTTGTAACTCAACCGCATCACCAAGATTTACTCCGATAGGATTAACTGGAAGTCCTTGATTGTTCATTCTTTGCAAAGTTCTGTTCAACTCTGGATCGTACGGATAAGTGGTTCGCCCTGGCTCCGTGTACTTGGCATACACTAGAGTCAGAATTTGAGAGAAACAAAAAGAAAAAGAAAAAGTAAAAGTAGGAAATATTTGACTAACGTTCAATAATGTAGTTAAAATAAATCTAAAAGCCAATTTCCCCGGCAGCGGCGCCAAAATTTGATACGCTCAAATTACACCTCCCTAAAGAAGCATAAGTGATCGTTATCAAGTAAAGAACCCAACTTGTAGGTTGGGATCGATCCCACGAGGAAAATGGTTTAGACTTTACTTTAACCAACAATTATATTCAATTAGTCAAATTACTTCCAGAAACAGGTAATTAAAAAGGGGGGATTTGTGAAACAAATTGTAAGAATTTTGTGAGTAATCAGTAAACAAGATCAATTTTGGTTGTTATCAAGATGAGAAAATTAACTAGGTCATAAGTGTTCCCCACAAGCTCATAACGCAGTAATCCTAGTAATAACAATCCTTTCCTAGTATATCGCATGCAAAGTGGTAAGTTATGTATCTCTAACTCCTTGGTCCGACATCTAGAGAATTTCACCCCGCACCTTGGTCCGGCTACATGTGTATAATTTACTAACCCTTACCTATACCTCATATTAGTCATCATAATCGATGTTTGGCTTAGTTATTACTTCGCACCAATCAACACTAGACTATTAGATAGTATCACACTAAATCTATGTTGATAATTCTTTTCTTGTTAATTACCTCCTTGGTCCGGCAAGTAGTAACAAGGCGAGTTCTAAC
>JAJOOR010002946.1:0-63334 GCA_036250505.1 Solanum acaule
TCTGAAGCAAACGACGGACTAGCAGTACGGACCGTAGATCGATCTACGGTCCGTCAATCCCCTCCGTAGCTCCACACTTAGAATCTTCAAAAATCAGGTACTGGAACCCTCGCAGTATCAATCTACGGATCAACAATACGGTCCGTAGATCATTCTACGGACCGTCAATGGCCACCGTGGTTCAACACTTGGTCAGATTTCCCTGATTTGTCTTCCATACCTTGCCTGCTGATCTACGGTCATCACCTACGAACCGTCAATGGACCTACGGTCCGTAGATCACCTCAGTGAATGCTCTTTTTCTGCATTTCTTTCAGTTGTCTCTATACTTCCGCGCCTGAACATCTTTCCTGCAAAATATGATCAAAACACATAAATACCAATATAAAAAGGCCCTAGACACACACAACTTGTAAGTGAAATGTATTAGAAATACTGTAAACTCACGGTATATCAGCTATTTGGGAGGCTAAGTTAGACATGGGATCCGATATCCTCACCTTTTCAACCCTTCAGGTACTTTATTCTTTTTTACTTTCGAGGATGGAAGTCCATTTAGTAGTGCATGTTGTAAAGACCCTTGCGGTCATTTTCTTGCATTTGCTTTGGCTTTTTGTTTTATCTTTTTGCATAGCTTTTGTGTAGCATTTGTGTTGTGTTGTGCTGGGATTAGTGGCACATTTTCTAAGGTAGTCGGTGGAATTTTGTGGAAGTTTTTCCCTTTATGAAAGTTTTAAGTTGAAAGAGTTAACTTTGGTCAATATCCGGAGAATCTAACATCGTTTGTTGCATCCATTCTGGAAGGTCTATTTGGTCTAGTAGCATGGTTGGCTCAGGTTCCTAGGCCTTCAACATAAGTTTGAGCCATTAGGGGAGTAGTTTGGCAAATGTCTTACTTCGGTCAACATTCTTGCTAAATGTGCTTGGATTAAAAATATGTTATTGCTATTAGCTTTGAACTGCCAAGTTTGTTCTTGAATGACCTTTGATTTGGATCCCAAGTTGATCAGGATGAGTTTGTGGTGTTTTGCATTTTTTTGGTTTTTTGTAGGTTTTGTACAAGTGTAGACTTGGGTCAACATCTTAGTGAGACATCCTCCGTTGATTGTATCTTCAATTTTTTTGAATCCCAAATATCAATTTTAATGGGGTAGCATAGTTCATTTGTATTTCCGAGTTTCCAAATGAATCCAAAGCCCCCATCATAAATATTTATTAAGTCTAAAGTGCATCTGATGCAATGCTGATGGGTGCGTCATGTATTACACATTCACGGACTAGGTATATTATATCCATATATGCCAACCGTACATGCATCAATCAACCTAACTTTTGTGTTCGTGGAAAAGGTCCCGCGTTCGCAGAAGGTCTTTCAAGTTGACCACCATGTTTGCTAACCAGGTCCTGCTTTCACGAAGGCAAGTGACTGATTGTTATAAACTTTAACCACGAACTTAGCATGCATTTTCTTAAAACATCAACTCTTTGGGTTGACTTTAAAGCTTGATTGATAAAGGAAATCAATGGGGAATTTGGGGAAATTGTCAGTTGATTGCGTGGGAACGTATTGTGGGTCGTTAATAATCTATGAAACTCATAAGTTCCATCATTATCTCTCTTAATTTCTTCAATATTGATCATCCTTGATTTTAAATTGATGGGACTGTTGAGCTTACTAGTGCTCAGATTGTGCGTGTTTTCAGGGCCAAAGTTCCTTGATCTAGTTGGGACCTTGTGAACAAGGGTAAAATTAATTGTTCGCATGCCGGTTCAATGATCCTATTTTGACCCAATTTTGGGGTCCAAATTCTTTAATGGCAAATTAGGTATCGTTTTGCTTGTTTTGACTTTCTCTTCACTAATTTGATAGTGTGACACCGTTCGGAGGCCCTTAGAAAAAGGAAAAGATCCGGAATAGAGGTCCAAATGATGTTTCCGCTTAGGGGAAGGTTATGGTTCGTTCTGTTTTTACTTGAATTGATTAGAATATATGTATGTTTAGTAGTATCGGTCATTAAGAAGGCTTTAGTCTAAGGCTTTAGGTTAGCATGATCATTAGACTATACTTTCGGCCATTGGTTAGTAGCTTAGCATATAGTCGATAATCTTAATTAAGGTTGATCCTTAGTCTTGATTGATGTTATAGAATCCTTAGAATGCTTCTAGGAGGTCGAAACTTAGTATGGCTTCATGACCCCGACCTAGTGGCACCCACACTAACCCCCAATGGGAGAACATACTAATTAATATAATACAATCCATAGAACAATTAAAACATCTAGTTTATAAATCAAGACAAGCTTTTATAATTCCAAAATCCAGATTGAAATAAAATAAAATTTGTCATCAACACTACATAATTAACCCCCTAGAAACTGAATGTCGTCTACCATAACTATAACTGTTTAGAATAAGGGATGCAACCTTGAAAACCCAAGAAAACATAAGTCTAAAAGCTCTAAGTTCGAAGAGATGAACTAAGAAGATAAGAGTAATATATGGAAACCCCGAAGAAGTACATCACCCTTGAAATCAAATTTCACCCATCTCACAGTAGAGGCCTAGCAGGATCCACCTAAATATACCATGTAATCAATAAAGAAAGAGAATGTGCAGTATCAGTACACAACTACCGTGTACTGTTAGGATCATTGGCTAGTTTTAGTTATATGAAATATGAACAAGAAACTACAACTCGGGAAAATACGTAATATACAATTAGATTTTACTTATAGCATAACACGGACTCTGATTCATCACCTAGAGTTCATATGCATATAAAGAATTAACAACCATATTACAACAACTCAACCAAGTTCTCTGATGGAATCCACACACAAACTGTTAGTGTACCGACGTGGTACTAAAGCAAACCATTTATAGATATTCTCGTACTAGGCATGGTACCCAAGCCAACCATTATTATATACCAGACGGGGTATATGAGACAACCATGTGGACATTCTTTACCATGCATAGTACTAGAGCAACCATCAAACACACTTCACAATCACAACCACAATGAATAACAATTAGACTTGTACACTCAAGTAAATACATTTATTGCATGTGATTGACAACATTGAACATTTCAAATCATACTCTTTACTTTGACATAATCATGTATCATGCATGAAATACTAATGAAGCACTATACAAGCACATAAAAGATAAACGGGAAAACAAACAACCATTGCCTACCTTGAATCAAGCCTTGGAAGCTCTACTGAACATGAGTCTACCCCTATTTATGAATATTGGCTTATTCCTAAGGTCACCCAACAACGATTCTAAGGCCTAAGAATCACAATAATAAGGTAGGGGAATGAATTAGTTATCTTTACTGAAGAATTTAGTAGAAAGGTGAAGAAAATCACCCTAGGTTGCCCTTTCTCTTTAAAAAATGAGCTTTATAAAATAATGAGTGCTTTAGGGGAATTTCAGCATAAACTGTGATTTAACCCAGCTATAGCGGCCTAACCCACTATAGCGGCTCCTCCATAGCATGAACACCCAATATGCGAGGAGTTAATTCCACCATAATAGGGACTTGATACCCGCTATATCAGATTGCATCGAACAAAAACTTGGAATTCTCCAAAAAAGTTCATGATGAGTCAGAGATTTCAGACTCATATTAGGTTTCTAGTTCAACAAATTATGTCCTCAAAGATTGTTTATGTCCATTTCTGATTCTAATATGTTTGAATTTCATCTGTGAGAGCTTAAGCACAAAATGAGGACAAAAGAAAGCAAAAGAAGTCAAATTCACATAATATCTGAAGTGTTCAAATTTAAAATATTTTTTAATATATCAAAACGCATAATGTGAATGCCGACACCATGATTGTAAAATGTTTCATGTCTTAATATTTTTTTCTTCTTTCTTAAAAAATTCTAGTTTCCACATTTTTACAGGTGCCTACATATCAAGACTTTGTTGTCCAATGAGAATAGTGTTTTATAAAAGTTGTATAGAAGCTCGATATATATATTCCTTCCATAAGATGTGGCTATAGTAGATCCTTATAAATTTTGTGTTGTATACCTATACAAAAGTAATAATTTGTGATGTATATAAATCATTATTACACATAAATACTCTTTGTCTCATTTGGCTGATTCAAAATTAATCGTCACTGCAAACTTTAATGCAAGTGAAGATGAGATCGTTTATTTGGTACCTAATAGCATTGCAATAAGAATACAAAGCTAATGATTAAACAAGAAAAATAACAACACGTGATAGGAAGGGGAATTTTTCTTCTTCCTAGAAGAAAGCATTTTATTACTCTAAATTGTTGCAATTCAATCGAGCGTGACAAACTTCCAAAATACATCTTCTTGAATATAATTTCAACAAGGTGATGATCGGTGGAGTTGCAACATGTTGTTATAAAACTCATTCCTCAATTATTTTAAGAAAGGTTGTTAGCACAATCATCTATTGGATATTTTTATGGCTAATTGAAGTTTTAGGATTAGCCGTATTCTTAATTAAGATTTGTAGGTCTTGATTCAACTAATTTGTAACTAATTTATATTACTATTACTCTTTTTTATTCATTCAGTTGAAATCACTGTATTACTTTTAATAGGTGTAATATGCTTAAATCGTGCCACTTAAATGCTGCCAAAAATTGAGATAAATAAGATACACTCAAGTGCTGACATGCTTCTTTTTAAGACCTAACGTAGTCAATACTTTCCCTAGACATGACATTGTGCAAATGATGTTTGCTTCAACACTGTTTACTTCTTGGCTTATAGTGAAGAGGGTTTTGCTCAGTATACATAGTTTATGACGTACCTGGGTTCAAATGATTGTGCTAGGGCTGCAAAATTTAGTAATAGAACCACCTTATTCTTAGTGACACCTTCTAACTTGCTTATGACGGTTCTGAAAAGTGTTTGTCCAAAACTTTACAATCACACCATAAAGCTATTACGGACAAACAACTTTAGAACCTTCTTAAAGCAGTTAGTTGCACCAAGAACAAGAAGGTTCCATCACCAAATTTTGCAACCCTAGCACAATCTTTTGAACACAGGTACCTCATTAACTCTTTATACGAAAAAAAATCCCCTCACTATAAGGCAAGAAGCAAACAATGATGAACTCAACATCATTTCTGCAGTGCTTAGTTAGCATCTCTTGTTTCTATCTGGTAGAACAATTGACTACGTTAGGTCTTAAAAATGAAACATGTCAGCACTTGAGTGCAGCTTATTTATTTCAAATTTATGACATCATTTAAGTGTTAGAATTTAAGCTTATTAAACCCATAAAAAGTAATACAATGCATGCAACTGAATGAAGGAAACACAGTACGAATCAAATATATTAGTTTTAGATTAGTTGAACCAAGACCCAAAATGCTTAATTAAGAAGAAAACTAATCCTGAATCTTCAATTAGCCTTAGAAAGATTAAACATATGCTTGTGCAGAAAATCTTTCTTGACATACTTTTGGAATGTTTGAATAACAAGATACCATCCCATAGGACATCACCTAGTAGGAATTATTGTTATATCCCTAATATTTTGAAACAAGTTGCAACGTCGTGGGATTAAAAAAACAACTAATTTATTTAAATAATTTAAAATTTTAGAGTCAAAATAGGAAATGTGTTAATTAATAAATAAATAAATATTAATATACGAAATCAATTAGATTCTAGATAAGGGTTCATATGATCACGAAGGAAAGGAATTAGCACCCTTGAGAATCCACAATTTTGGATCCCGACAGAACTCATTTTTTTAATTGAGGAGGAGATAAAAATTAATTTTACAGTTATACTAACATGAAATATGTATATCTAAATAATATAGTAAGATTTAAACGTGAAATATGGTGACATATTTACCAATTGTCAATAATGTAGATAATGATTGATAAAACATTCAAAAAGTAGTCAAACTTTTCTTTCGAATATCTTCAATGGAAAACAATTCTAGATACTTGTAATAAACACTTTAGCAAAGTATTACAACTGAATTAATATGAATCAAAAGAAATAATAATAATAATACTAATAATAATAATAATAATAATAATAATAATACTAATAATAATAATAATAATAATAATACTAATAATAATAATAATAATAGTAATAATAATAAATGAGTAAAAATAAAACTCGTTTTATGTATATCTGACTGAGGTCTTAAAATTCCAAAAAAAATTCGTCATCGGACATTGACAAAATATTCATTCAATATTATAGTAAAATAATCAAATGAATCATTATTATAAATAATAAGATATCTATAATTCTTTTTAATCACATTAGAAATACAGTGTCACAATTTCAAACAATGGTCAAGGAACGATAGTGGTCTAATGAGTGATGGATCAAAGTTTCACAAACAGATAACAAGTTCCAGCAACAAAAAATTCCTCAATAAATGATTAATGTTTAACACATCTAAAACAATGAACAATAAGAAATATAAAATAGCAATTAAATAACAAACATTCACTATATAGCAAAATGATAGAACAAAGTAAAAGAATCAAATTAACACAAAAAATTAGCCAAAAATTGTAAAAACAATACCATAAAAATATAAAGAAAATCTAGATATGCTATAAAAAAAAACCATGGTAAATAAAAAACACATCTACCATACAAGACATGAAATACCAATAAAAAATAAAAGGTGAAATAGATCAGAGATACTAACAAAATTGCGTTGGAGAAAAAGTTTGTAGGTAAAGTTGATTTTTCATGTAATCGCCGGATATCTGACTCTCTATTCAAATCTCAATAGTGTACATCACCGGGATGTTGACCTGTAACAAAAAAAACTTTAGTTGGGGCATAGGGGAAGAGGATGTTGGTTGGGTCTCTGGAGCTGTGGTGGTTTGATGCCACTAGTGGTTTTGCCGAGAAAGTTCATCGAAACATTTTTTGTTGGCGTTTTAGCATGAAATTTGTATCAATCAATAGATCCTGAAGAGATCTACATACCTATGTAAGTTTTGTGGGATGAAGATAACTTAAAATTTTGAATTTTAGAAAGAAAGTGACGGCTGATGTTTTTTTTTCTCGGATCTATGGAGTTTGGTTAAAAATAAAAGGAAACTATTTGTGGGTTCATGTAGAGGATGGTGAGGGGAAGAAGTGGTAAATTTTGGGGCCATTTTGAGGTAGATGGCTAGATGACTGGTGGCAATGAGCGGCGATAAGTTCGCTGAGAAACTTCTCACCAGAAATTCGGCATGAAATTTATATCAAATAATAGATATTGAAGAGACCTACATGCCTATGTAAGTTGTGTGGTATGAAGATGACCTAAACTTTATGAATTTAAACAAGAAAGTGATTTTGGTGTTTGATTTTTCTCAGATCTATGGAGCTTGGCTAGGAATCAGAGGAAAATATAATTTGTGAATTCATGTAGAATGTGAGAGAGACAAGTGGTGAAACTTTGGATCCATTTGTAGATTACCGAATGGAGTCTAGTGGTGGTGGGCAACGGTCTGACGACAGCTCAAAGGAAGGAGAAAAAGATGAAAACCTAAAATTCATCCGTCACTTTAATTTGTAGAGAAGAAGAGTGTTATAAAGGCAACAAAGTCACCCTACTTACAAAACCATGGGCTTCCTAAATTAATTTCTCTTTGTTTGCACTAGTTTATGTGCATTTGAATGTATTCAGAGACTTCGCTAAAAATAATAAACATAAATAAGTTATATAGAATGTTATTAATGTCATATTAATTTGTGATTCAAATAAAAATAATAATTTAATGAAAATAACATTTTATTTATATACGACACACCGTGACAAGAATAGTGGTAGTAAAATTAATCAAAACAAATAGATAAAAATCCTAATATTTTTAGAAATAAGGATATTTATCGATAAATTGAAAAAAATATATATAAAAAATAATTTCTACTATTTGATGAATTAAAAACGTTAAATTATCAACTTTGAAAATATCGGGTTAAAACTGGGTGTCCACAATTATCTCCAAGCAATAGTAGTTTGGCATTTGGTGATGCTCGATGGAATTTAAACAAATCTTGTGAATATAGAGTTTTTATTCTACGAATAAAACTTTTCTCCTCTTATAAAGTGTTTTTATTCTTCATATTTAATTATCCGCTTCATGTTCTTCCTGCATTGATTTGTCGTAATATTTATTGATGATGGTGGTTTTAAAGTTAGCACACCATATAATTAATGGTACATCTTTACGAACCAAAGTCCAATCAGCTTCAATATGTCATTGAACCACAATAACATCCTCTCAAGTTGCATATGATGAGACGAAAAGGTATCACAAATGAAGTATAATCATGTTACTTGTTACTCCCCGAAGCTACCCCCAGGATGCGGACACGGGAATTAGGATCACGAGTGACCCCAAGCTAACTCTACTGGCATATCATAAGCATACTTAAAGATAATCTGAATCAATAAATATTGTGCGGAAGCTTATCATGAAATAATCTGAAATGATGGGGAATACTCATATACTATCTGAATATATAAATACGGAGAGTTTAACAACAACTGAAAGGTCAAACTCAAATGCTAAAGGTGAATCTAACTATGTCTGAAAATAAGCCTCTAACAGACTAAAAGTGCTGGGATATGCCCTAGCTAAATCTAGGAAAACTGAAACTAAAGACTAAAAGCAAAGGAAGATAATCATGTCAATCGTCCTCGAAGAATGATGACTCACCACTAATGCTGCTAAACTGAAGATCGAGAACCGATCTATGCATGATCTGGAAGCTGAGAACCTGTCACGACCCAGACCATCGTGATTGGCAACCACACTAACCCTCAGATGGGAGAACCACTACTACTATCCAAACCAAGCAACTAAACCAAAAACTAAAGCATTTAAGTTACGGAAGCAAGTTAAATAGCTAAAGACTGAAGTTCCCATAAACGTCCAAAAGATCTAACAACTAAACAATGCGGAAAATACACCTAGAACCTGAAAGTCAATGTACCAAAACATCTAACAATGAACAAAAGTCTAAACAAGAAGGGACACAAACCCAACTAACGAACTAATAACTAACTAGAAAGTCTAAGTTCGAAATGTGGACATAGACGAAAGAAGAACTCATGGTAGCCTGGAAGAACTGGCTCACCCTTGAATTCGATCGACGATCATTGATCTTCTAAATGAGGTCTGTCAATAGCCGCCTGAAGATGCCCTGTACTCAACAAACAAAGAGCAAGTGCAATATCAGTACATTACCACAGTGTACTGGTAGGATCACGCGGCTCTCCCACTAAATGTAACATACATAAGTCATCACAACAATATAATCACATGCATATATCGAATATATACAATATTATCAACATTTACAAACAAGGTATAGTTTCACATTTCTCAAGACACGCAATTATATCAAATCATTGGTCCTCTCATGAAACCCAAAACCAAATTGTTAGCATACCGGAACGTGATACCCGATCCAATGATTATGCCAAAACGTGGCAACCGATCCCATAATTATGCTGGAATGTGGCAACCAATCCAAGTTAGTGTGTCGAAACGCAACATCGATCCATTCAAGAAGCCACAATCACTATCACAAAGTACATTCTCAGAATCATACAATCAAGTCATGATTCATGGCATTCATCATTCATATATCCTCATTTACAACAAGTGTGATCAATAATGCAACATTCGCATACATACATGTATCATAAAGAAGCAAGAACAAAAATACATCACACAATCATATAATCACAACCATAACCTACCTCGAAACAAGCTTGAAACCCTCAAAAACTTGATCCTTCCCTTTCCAAATTCGTTCCGCTTGTTCTTGGTCTACAAACAATCAATATAGTACGGGAATCAATAAACAATCACTAATTACCCGAATTAATAACAATTCTAACAACCCTAGATTATACCCATGATCCCATGTATCCAAATCAGGGCTTTTTCCACCATAGTTTCTAGATCAAAACCCTCCCCCATCGATAATTGCCTATTCTATTACGTTCTACAGATCGAAAAATGGATTAGGGGATTTAAAATCTTACCTTTAGCCTTAAGAATAGTGGAAAACTGTCAAGAATAGCCTAGGGTTCGTTCCTTATCTCTAAAAACTGAAATGTGCAGAATAAAGATGTTTTGGGGTTTATTTACGACTTTAAGTCGCGTCTGGTCCGCCACAACAGCCCTCATCCCGCTACAGCGGCCCCGCCGAGCAACCAAAATCACTGCCAAAGCAGCCTACATGAAACAATGAGCTATTTTAATAATTGCAAGACCCCCATTTTACAACACACATTTAACCAACGATGCTCAGAAAATATCGTTCACGCTAAGATCGATTTCGGGAGTTCTACTCACCCGAATTCAATTCTGTAAAGTCGTATGGATTCCTTAACGACTTACCTAACTACTCATGTAATCAAAATCATAATTAAACCACCCGATTGCTATTAGATTTCCCTACACCTCAAAGACTCCGATTTTATCCAAATCTGGACTAGGTTGGGAAATCTCAAGATACTACGAAAAAGTTTTTCGGCCCAAATTTTTTCCCGTTGGCTTTTCTATTACGACGGGAACAGGTCGTTTCAATAGATACCAATTTACACATCACTCGTCCCCGAGTGACAAAACATAGGAAAAATAGGCTAAGGAAGGAATGAAGTAGTACCTAAATCGATGAACAATTGGGGATATTTGTCTCGCATGTCCCTCTCGATTTCCCAAGTAGCTTCCTCAACTGGACGATGCTTCCATTGAACTTTCACGAACTTAATCTCTTTGGTCCTCAGCTTAAGCAAATCACGATCAAGAATTGCAACCGGTTCCTCCCCATATTGGAGGTCCTTGTCTAACAAAATCGAGTCGCACTTAATGATATAATCTCCGTCACCATGATATCTCTTCAACATAGACACATGAAATACCAGATGAACTCCCGATAAATTAGGAGGTAGAGCCAATTTATAGGCCACCGATCCTACACATTCAAGAACCTCAAAAGGACCAATGTATCGCGGACTTAGCTTACCTTTCTTGCCAAATATCATCACCCCTTTGATGGGTGATACCTTAAGAAGAACATTCTCACCGGATTGAAACGTCATGTCTCTTACCTTATGATCCGAATACTTCTTCTGTCTACTCTGGGCTACTAAAAGCTTAGCTTGAATACTTCTCACCTTATCTTGAACATCCTTCACTAAATCAACCCCCAAAGGTTTCACATCTCCAGCCTCGAACCATCGTATGGGTATGGGTGATCTACATCCCCTCCCATAGAGTGCCTCAAATGGTGCCATATCTATGCTGGAGTGATAACTACTATTATAGGAGAACTCACACATAGGTAAGAACTTATCCGAATGTCCTCCAAAATCAATCACACATTCCCTCAACATGTCTTCTAACACTTGAATAGTCCTCTTCGACTGCCCGTCTGTCTGTGGAAGAAAATTTGTACTAAAAGTGAGTTGTGTGCCTAGTTCATCATGTAATTTCCTCCAAAACTTGCCACGATCTGAGATGATAGAAAGGGGCACCCCATGCAAACTCACTATCTTTTTCACATAAACTTTAGCCAATTGTTCAGCATTGTAATCAATTCTTACCATAATAAAATGGGCTGACTTAGTCAATCTATCAACCACTACCCAAATAGAATCAAACTTCCCCAAATTTGGTCTTGGGAAGACCAACCACAAAATCCATGGCTATCTTCTCCCACTTCCATTCCGGAATTAACATTCTTTGAAGTAAACCTGCAGACCTTTGATGTTCATGTTTCACTTGTTGAATTTTTTGACACTTAGCCACAAACTCCGCTATATCCTTCTTTATGCCCGACCACCAATAAATTTGCTTAAAGTCTCGGTACATCTTGGTCACACCCGGATGAATGGAATATCGCAAACCATGGGATTCTGTCAACAATTTCTGAATCAAATCATCAATTCGAGGAACACAAATCCTTTCTTTAAAATTGAGCACACCTTCCGCATCAAAAGTGGTCTCTTGTACCCTACCAATCACAGTCTTCTTCTTAAGTTCATTCAAATTCTCATGAATTTAGACTCCAAGGTCTGGATTTCCTTAGCTAAGGGTCGTTTGGATACACTCAAGCAAGCTAAACTACCCATACTCACCGCTTTTCAACTCAAAACGTTTGCCACCACATTAGTCTTGCCCGGATGGTATTGAATGGTCACATCATAATCCTTGAGTAACTTTACCCACCTTCTCTGTCTCAAATTCAGATCCTTTTGAGTAAACACATGCTGCAAACTACGATGATTAGTAAATACCTCATACTTAACACCATACAGATAATGTCGCCAGATCTTAAGAGCAAACACCACAGTTGCCAACTCCAAATCATGTGTTGGGTAATTCCTCTCATGCACTTTCAGTTGACACGATGCATAAGCTATAACATTCTTATCCTGCATCAACACAACACCCAAACCAGAATGTGAAGCATCACAATAAACAATAAAATCTTTACCTTCAACCGATAATGCTAGGATGGGTGCGGTGGTCAAAAGAGTCTTGAGCTTTTGGAAGCTCTCCTCACATTTTCCAGTCCATTCAAATGGTATCTCCTTTTTGGTCAAATTAGTCAAGTGAGTGGCAATATAAGCAAAGTTCTTCACAAATCGATGATAGTAGCTAGCGATCCCCACGAAACTCCTAACTTCCGTCACAGAGCTAGGCCAAACACAATTCTTAACCGCCTCAATCTTTTGAGGATCTACCATTACCCCTTATTTTGAAACTACATACCCCAAAAATGCAACCGAAGTCAACCAAAATTCACACTTAGAGAATTTCACATATAACTTTTGTTTCCCAAGAACACCCAAAACAATATGAAGATGGTCGGCATGCTCTTCCTCAATTTTTGAATAGACCAAAATGTCATCAATAAAGACTATAACAAACGAGTCAAGAAATGGCTTGAACACCCCATTCATCAAACTCATGAAAGCTGCAGGCGCATTAATCAAACCAAAAGACATAACCAAAAATTCATAGTGTCCATAGCGGGTTCTAAACGCTATTTTGGGCACATTCTCAGGTTTAACTTTCAACGGATGGTAGCCAGACCTTAAATCAATCTTAGAGAAAACTTCTGCACTTTGCAATTGGTCAAAAAGATCATCAATTCGAGGCAAAAGGTACTTGTTTCGAATAGTGACCTTGTTCAATTGTCGATAATCTATACATATTCTCATACTACCATCATTTTTATTAATAAAAAAATGGGAGCACCCCATGGGAAGCACTAGGACAAATAAATCCCTTATCAAGAAGCTCTTGGATTTGAGCCTTAAGTTCTCTTAACTATGTCGGAGCCATGCGATATGAAGGGATAGAAATGGGACGCATAGCAGGCTCTAAATCAATGTAGAAGTCTATATCTCTATTCGGAGGCATACCAGGCAAGTCATTAGGAAACACTTTTCAAAATTCTGACACCACAGAAATAGACTAGATAGATGGAGTCTCAACCTCAACATCTCTAATATGAGCCAAATAAGCCAAACAACCTTGCTCTACCAGTTTACTAGCCCGAATGAAGAATATGATCTTAGCTTGCTTAGGCTTGTACACCCCTTCCCACTCTAATTTTTCCTTTCCCGGAATTTCTAGAGTTACAAACTTAGTATTACAATTAATCCCAATATAATAGGGGGACAACCAAGTCATGCCTAAGATTATATCAAAGTCAGTCATATCCAAAATCACCAAATCAGCCCAAGTCTGAAAACCCTTAAACAAAATAGGACAAGCACAATAGACATGTGTGACTATGACAGACTTTCCAACTGGGGTAGAAACATGGATGGGGGCATCAAGTATATCACAAATCATAGTAAATTCTGAGGCAAATCGCACGGATACATATGTATTAGTAGAACCCGGATCAAATAACACATTAGCCATCCGGTCACAGACAAGAATAGTACATGTGATCACTGCGTCAGATGTCTCTGCCTCATTCTTGCCCAGAAAGGCATAACACTAAGCCCTAACATCTTGACAAGCTACTTCCCTACTTGGTTGCGCATTATCCCTACTTGTGTTACCATTTCCTCTACCTTCACGGCCTCACTGATTACTTACTCGCCCACCTTGTGGACGTCCTCTACCATTATTACCATTTCCCACGGGTACCATTGCTCTAGTCTGCTGTTGCGCTGAATCTAACACTCGTGGGTGGGGACAATCTCATCCCATATGCGCAGGTTCTCCATAATTATAGCAAGTACGATCAAAAGATGGTCTGCCGCCTATCGAAGGCGTGATTCCCTGGCTATCCTGAATCAAATTATGAGATGGAGTTCCTGAGTAGTTACCTGTAGAGGCGGGCATAGCGGACTGAATTGTCTTGGCTGCAAGCGTTGGCCTTCCGGACCCCTAGAGTAGAACCTTGAAAATTACCCGAGTTCTTGGCCCTTTTAGCCAATGCCTTAGCCTGACCGTCTCGCCTCACCCCCTCATCTTTCTTCACAAAGTCTGTTACCTCATTAAAACTCCTCCCTAGAGAGGTCATATGAACAGATAATACCTGCAACTCAGAATTTAGTCCCCTAATAAATAAACGGATCCTCTCCTCCTCAGAAGTCACCAATTGAGTAGCATATCTAGACAAAGCATGAAACTTGGCCTCATAAGCAGCCACAGACATACCACCTTACTCCAACGCCATAAACTCATCCTTCTTGCAATCTCTCAAAGTCCTAGGCACATATTTCTTTAAAAACAGAGCATGAAATTGGGTCCAAGTGAGTGGAGGTAAAGTTGAAGATCTACATTCCATATAAGTTCTCCACCACTGTTTAGCCTCACCTTGAAGCTGAAAAGTCACAAACTCAACCCCATGCTGATGGACAATTCCCAACTTATGATGCCTCTCATAGCAGTCTAAGATGAACTCATAAGCATCCTCATTCTCAGAACCAAGAAATACAGGAGGCTTTAGTTTCAAAAACTTAGTCAACATCCCATGCTCATTACCAGTCATAACAGAACCCAACAAAGGAAGGAAGAAAGTATCATTACCTCCAGTCCCACCCACCTTGGGCACAGTGCTAGCAATAGGGGGATTAGTAGGAGCTTGAGTTGCTTGAGCAGAAGGAAGCACTCCAGGACCAACCAACCCTTTCAAGAATGACATGATCTCTTGAGCTAACACTGGGTCTATGGGAAGAACACTGGTAGTCTCAGTCTGCACATCTTTCTCTTGTCCAACATCCTCAACATTTTCAACCTCAATATCCTTTTCTATCTCTTCATGATGCACTGGAGGGGACACATTTTGGGGAGCATTTCCGATCGGTACCCCATCTCTAGTAGGCGCCACTCTTCCTTGGCCTCTACCCCTAGCTCTTCTTCTACCCTTGCCTCGACCGTGACCTCTCGCTGCAGATTCCTCAGCTGGAGCATTGACGGGAGCTATGGGCCTGACGTCGTTGAATCTAGTGTTAACCATCTGCGAATAGAAGAGTGAAGAAGGTTAGATACCAATTTGAATCGCCAGATACCAATTGGAATCAAGTCATAGCACAAAAGGAGACAAGAGAAAATAAAGAGATTTCCTAAAGTCCTATGGCCTCTCGAAGAAAAGTAAAGGCGTCCTCGTACCGTTCCACAAGACTCTACTAGACACATTTTTGTACATTGAGATCAACGAACCTAGGCTCTGATACCAACTTTTTCACGACCCAAACCATCGTGATTGGCACCCACACTAACCCTCTGCTGGGGAACCACTACTACAACCCAAACCAAGCAACTAAACCAAAAACTAAAGTATTTAAGTTACAGAAGCAAGTTAAATAGCTAAAGACTAAAGTTCTCATAAACTTCCAAAAGATCTAACAACTAAACAATGCAAAAAATACACCTAGATCCTGAAAATCAATGTACCAAAACATCTTACAATGAACCAAAGTCTAAACAAGAAGGGACACAACTCCAACTAACTAGAAAGTCTAAGTCCAAAATGTGGACATAGACGAAATAAGAACTCATGGCAGCCTGGGAACTGGCTCACCCTTGAATTTGATCAACGTTCACTGATCTTCTAAGCGAGGTTTGTCAATAGCCGCCTGAAGATGCCCTGTACTCAACAAAGAAAGAGCAAGAGCAGTATCAGTACACAACCACAATGTACTGGTAGGATTACGCGGCTATCCCACTAAGTGTAACATAGATAAGCCATCACAACAATATAATCACATGCATATATCAAACATGTACAATATTATCAACATTTACAAACAAGGTATAGTTTCACATTTCTCAAGGCATGCAATTATATCAAATCATTGGTTCTCTCATGGAACTTAAACCCAAACTATTAGCATACCGAAATGTGGTACCCGATCCAATGATTATGCCGGAACGTGGCAACCAATCCAATGATTATGCCGGAACGTGGCAACCAATCCCATAATTATGTCGGAACGTGGCAACCTATCCAAGTTAGTGTGTCAGAACGCAACACCCGATCCATTCAACAAGCCACAATCACCATCACAAAGTACACTCTCATAATCATACAATCAAGTCATGATTCATGGCATTCATCATTCATATATCCTCATTTACAACAAGTGTGATCAATAATACAACATTCGCATACATACATGTAACATAATGAAGCAAGAACAAATATACATCACACAATCATAGAATCACAACCATCACCTACCTCGAAACAAGCTTGAAACCCTAAGAAACTTGATCCTTCCCTTTCCGAATTCATTCCGCTTGTTCTTGGTCTACAAACAATCAATACAATACGAGAATCAATAAACAATCACTAAGTACCCGAATTACTAACAATTCTAACAACCCTAGATCATACCCATGATCCCAAGTATCCAAATTAGGGCTTTTCCACCATAGATTTTAGATCAAAACCCTCTCCCATCGATAATTACCCATTTTATTATGTTCTACGGATCGAAAAATGGATTCGGGGAGTTAAAATCTTACCTTTAGCCTAAAAAATGGTGGAAACCTATCAAGAATCGCCTGGGGTTCGTTCTTTAGCTCTAAAAGCAAAAAGTGCAGAATAAAGAGGTTTTGGGGTTTATTAATGACTTTAAGTCGTGTCTAGCCCGACACAGCAACCCTCACCCCGCTACAGCGGCCCCGCTAGAGTGACCAAAATTATCGCCAAAGCGGCTTGCACGAAATAGTGAGCTACTTTAATAATTCCAAGACCCCCATTTCACAACACACCTTTAACCAACGACGGTAAAAAAATATCGTTCATGCTAAGATCGATTTCGGAAGTTCTACTCACCCGAATTCAATTCTGTAAAGTCATACGAATTCCTTAACTCCTTATCTAATTACTCATGTAATCAAATCATAATTAAATCACCAGATTGCTACCAAATTTCCCTACACCTCAAAGACTCCGATTTCATCCAAATCTGGACTAGGCTGGGAAATCTCAAGATACTACAAAAAAGTTTTTCGGCCCAAAATTTTTTCCCGTTGGCTTTTCTATAACGACAGGAATAGGTCGTTACAAAACTTGAACCTATATCACCAGAACATGTAGCACAGAGTATGTGTCAGTATTGAAAAGGTACTGAGCATGAAAGATAGAGTAAAGCTGAACAATAAACATAACTGAACCAAAGCATATATCTGAGCAATGATAAGGGATAAGCATAATACTAAACTGAGAATACTGAACATGAAATGACTGAATGCAATGACCAAGTTTATAACATGCTGAGACTGAATACAGAACTGTGATTGATAACGTGGTCAATGCAATATAATCTGACTGTAAGGGAGCTACTAATAGCCGACATAAAACCACATGAGCTAAATGTGGAGTCTGATATATATGCCCCATCGAGAGGACCCAATATACCCTGCCAGAGGTATAGAGACATGACTGGTGTGATCACTAAAATGATGCCCACAGAGGGTACTTACAACCTATAGGGCACGTAGTTCCGGAACTTGAGGGTGACTGACCCTAGTCCACTCGGTATTAAGCTACTCCCAATTGATTATGTTATTAAATATTTATGACTGAATTTCTGTAATACTGGATAGCTCAAAATACTGACATGCTAACTGAAAATGCAACATTAATGTACTGATAATGAGACATTCAAATCTGAGGCATGTATATCTGAAATAACTGACCTAGCATGTGGGATTCATAAACTCAAAGAACTACATAGTTTGGGTTCTAAATATCATACAAGAACTAAGCAATAACATGATAATCTGACTTGGATCATTTTAACAACTAATTACCCACAATTTCTAACATTCAAGAAACCCTAGGTCTTGATAATGTTAAGGGAATCAAGAATGTAACTGAATTCTAGGGACCTAATGGATGAAAGGAACCCGCTAGTGAAATCCCACATACCTGGTGAAGAAATTCACGGAGAAATCTTTCGATTTTGGGGCTAGAATTGAAGAAACCTTGTTGCACGTTCTTTGAGGGCTGCTTGACTTTCTCTCTGGTTTTTACTCTAAGTTTGATGAATAATTGATTAGGTTAGGTTCTAGTTAGTTTACTAGGCTAAAACTAACCAAAACTATGTAGTTTAGGGGGTTAAACGATGTAGTTTAGGGGTTTAACACATGAGAAAAAGACCAAATGACCCCTGACTTAAAATCTGTTGAAGCCACTGACGGGATTGATCGACGGTATGTGGACTGATCCACGATCCGTCCTATTAGTCCGTCAATCGACTTCAAATGATGGGTTCTGGGGGTTCTGAGGGTCTCGACCTACAAACTGATCGATGGTCTCTGGACTGATCCACGATCCGTCCTGTCAATCCATCGATCGACTTCAGAGACCAGGTTTTGAGGGGTCCTGAGGGTCTCGACCTACGAAATGATTGATGGTTCGTAACTGATCCATGATTTGTCCTGTCAGTCCATCGATCGACTTCAGAGAATGGGTTTTGAGGGCTCGATCCATGGACCTAGACCAGGATTCGTGGTTTGACCTATGGTCCGTGGGTCCGACCGTGAGTCATACCTTAGAAAAGTTTTTTTTTGAGTTTTTGGGGAGGGTTGCAGGTGGTCCTCCACGGACCTCCAATACGGGTCGTGGGTCACCCTACGGTCCATGGGTGGCAACCGTGGGTTGCACCTGCAACTTTAGGAAATATGCTGGTTTGGTCTATTTTCGGATACGGGGAGTTACATTATCTCCCCTTGTGAACATTCGTCCTCGAATGAAGTCTAAACTAGTTGGATAGAGAGGGAAAGAGCTGCAAACCCTACCACTAATTTCTAGAAACTCATTTCTGACTAAACTAAGCTCCAAGAACATGCAAATACGCCTAAAATGCAAGTACAAGCTGAAGGAACATGATACTAAGACTAAATCTACACAACAATGACTGAAAAACTAGAGAGGAACTATTGCTCAAGCAGGGATGGAATCGAAAGGAAAGAGATGAGGATACTTGGCCTTTATGGTTGCTTCTTCTTCCCAAGTATCTCCCTCTACGGACTAACTCCCCCACAAAACCTTAACTGAAGCGACTTCTTTGTTTGTCAACCTTCGAACCTGATGATCAAAAATCTCAACTGGTACCTCTTCATAAGATAGGCTATCATTCACAACCATACTTTCTAAAGGTACAATATATGCTGGATCACCCACACACTTCTTCAACAATGAAATGTGAAAGACCGGATGCACTGCTAGTTCTATTGGCAACTCTAACCCATATGCCATTTTACTAACTTTTTTCAAAATCTTGTAAGGACCTACATATCTAGGACTGAGCTTCCCTTTCTTGCCAAATCTCATCACCCCCTTCATAGGTGACACATTTAGGAAAACCCAATCATCAACTTGGAACTCTAATTCCCTTTTCCTTACATCTGCATAGGACTTTTGGCGACTTTGGGATATCTTAAGTTTATCTCTAATGAGTTGCACTTTCTCCATAGCATCATGAACTGAATCTGGCCCTATCAAGACTACTTCACCTACTTCAAACCAACCTACTGGAGATCTACATCTACGCCCACACAATGCCTCATAAAGGGCCATCTCAATGTTGAAATGGTAACTATTATTGTAGGCGAACTCTATGAGAGGAATGTGATCATCCCAACTACCCTTGAAATCGATCACGCAAGCTCTCAACATGTCCTCTAAGGTTTGAATGGTACGCTCTGCCTGACCATCCATCTGTGGATGAAATGTTGTGTTAAGATTAACCTGAGTACCAAGAGCTTTCTAAAATGACTTCCAGAAATGAGAGGTAAACTAAGGACCTCTATCGGAGATGATAGACAAAGGAACCCCATACAACCTGACTATCTCATTAATGTAAAGCTTGGCGTAGTCCTCCACCAAATTTGTAGTCTTAATAGCCAAAAAGCGCGCAAACTTAGTGACTCTATCAACTATCACCCTAATGGAGTCATGTTGTCTATGAGTACGAGGTAAAACTGTAATGAAATCCATGTTGATCACTTCCCACTTCCAAGTAGGAATGTTGATCTCTTGAGTCATACCTCCTGGTTTCTGATGTTCTACCTTCACTTACTAGCAATTAGGGCACTTAGCCACAAAATCCGCTATATCTCTTTTCATACCATTCCACCAAAAGACTTCCCGAAGATCACGGTACATCACATGTGCTACACTACCCATAGATAGGCTATTAAGAGCATCTGCTACTACATTGGCCTTACCAGGATGGTAAAACACATTCATATCATAATCCTTGAGGAACTCAAGTCATCTCCTCTAGTGAAGATTCAATTCTTTCTGGATGAACACATACTGAAGGGTCTTATGGTTTGTGAACACCTCCACCTGAACACCATACAACTTATGTCTCTAAATCTTAAGTGCAAACACCACTGCTACAAGCTCGATGTCATGAGTCAGATAGTTCTTCTCATACACCTTAAATTGTATAGAAGCATAAGCTATAACCTTACCTCACTGCATCAATACACAACCTATGCCGACTCTAGAGACATCACAATAGATCATATAACCGTTTGAACCCTTTGGTAGAGTCAAAACAGGAGACGTAGTCAACCTAGTTTTTAGTTCTGAGAAGGTCTTCTCACACTCATTTGACCATTGAAACTTAACCTTTTTTCTGAGTCAGCTTAGTCAATGGAGAAGCTATGGATGAAAATCCTTCCACGAACCTTCTATAATATCCAGCCAAACCTAAGAAACTTTTGATATCCGTAGGAGAGGTAGGTCTGGGCCATTGTTTCACTGCTTCTATTTTCTAAGAATCCACTCGGATCCCTTCGGTAGACACTATATGCCTAAGGAAAGCAACTGACTACAACCAAAACTCACATTTTCTAAACTTAGCAAATAACTCGAGATCTTTGAGAGTTTGAAGGACAAACCTCAAATAAGTCGCATGTTCTTCCTCATTCCTAGAGTAAATGAGGATATCATCAATAAAGACGATAACGAACAAGTCCAAATACTGCTTGAACACTCTGTTCCTCAAATTTATGAAAGATGTAGGAGCATTGGTTAGTCTAAATGACATAACTACAAATTCATAATGACCATACCGAGTTCTGAAGGCTATTTTTGGGATGTCACTATCTCTGACTCTGAGCTGATGATAATCAGATCTGAGGTCTATCTTCGAGAAATGACTAGCACCCTGAAGTTAGTCGAACAAGTCATCAGTCCTGGGGATCGGGTACTTATTCTTGATTGTGACTTTGTTCAACTGCCTATAGTCAATGCACATTATGAGATAACCGTTCTTTTTTTCACGAACAACACTGGCGCACCTCATGGGGAAATACTATGTCTGATGAAGCCCTTATCTAGAAGGTCTTTCAACTGCTCTTTCAGTTCCTTAAGCTCAGCTAGAGCCATTCTGTAGGGAGGAATAGAAATAGGTTGGGTATCTGGCAGGAGAACAATTCCAAATTCGATTTCCCTTTCGGGAGGAACTCTGGGAAGATCTTCTCGAGACACTTTTGTGAACTCATTAACTACTGGAACTGACTCAAGAGTTGGGGTTTCAGAGCTTGAATCTTAACCCGAACTAGATGATAGAGATAAACCTTAGAAATCATCTTTCTAGCCTTAAGGTAAGAAATGAATCGACCTATAGACCCTGAGCTACTACCCTTCCATTCTAAGGCTGGTTCGTTGGAAATTGGAACCGAACAATCCTAGTTCTACTATCGACTAAAGATTAACATGAATGTAACCAATTCATGCCTAGAATGATATCAAAATCTACCATTTCTAACTCTACAAGGTTTGCTGTGGTGACTTTCTGAGAAACTGCGACAAGCTAAATTTCTGTATACCCGTCTAGCTATAAATGGGTCACCGACTGGAGTAGAAATTGAGAAGGGTTCTGAGAGAGCTTCTGGACTGACGCCTAAGATTACTACTATATAGGGAGTTGCAAAAGACAAAGTAGCCCCTGTTGTCTTTCCACTGAGTGTACCATATGTGAGCCACATCCTTAAGCTGGTAGGATGCCAATTCCACCATATCACTACCAGTCACTTGCATTACTCCAAAAAATTTATTAACCGCATCAATGAAGTTTTATGGGTCCTTACCAACTTGCGACCCAAAAAATCAGGCGGATTTATCTTAATAAAGTCTCAAACTCTAGCTGCCAGTGATCCACCATTACTATTAGTAGGAATGGGTACCTGCTGATTGTTCTGATTAGCTACACTCTGGGCCAAAAGTTGAATGGCGTCCGAAACTCTCCATTCAAAACCTCATGGTCAGGGACTGGAGAAACTGCGTTAGCATTACATGCATTAGCATTTTGTGGGTAAGCTCTACGATAAGGCATGATCTTAAGCGCATAGCGACGGATTAGAACAAGGAAATTGGATCATACCTCACGCACGATAAGAGAAACAAAGAGAGTGAAGTTTTCCTAAAACACTTTGTAGCGTCCCTTTCATTAGATGTGGTGCACTTCACACCCATGAAAAGGACTCTACTTAGTGCGAATTTTCAGACATCCTAGGACTCTTAAACCAAATGCTCTGATACCAAGTCTGTCACTCTCCGAAGCTACCCCTAGGATGTGAACACGGGACCTAGGATCATGAATAACCCCAAGCTAACCCTACTGGCATATCATAAGCATACTTAAAGATAATCTGAATCAATAAATATTGTGGGAAGCTAATCATGAAATAATCTGAAATGATGGGGAATACCCATAAACTATCTTAATATATATATACTGAGAGTTTAACAACAACTAAATGGTCAAACTCAAATGCTAAACTGAATCTAACTATCTCTGAAAATAAGCCTCTAACTGACTAGAAGTGCTGGGACATGCCCCAACTAAATCTAGCAAAACTACAAATAAAGACTAAAAGCAAAGGAAGATAATCATGTCAATCGTCCTCTAAGAATGAGGACTCATCACTGATGCTGTTGAACTGAAGATCGAGAATCGATCTATGCATGATCTGGAAGCTGAGAACCTGAACCTACATCACGATAAGATGTAGCACAGAGTATGCGTCAGTACTTGAAAGGTACTGAGCATGCACGATATAGTAAAATTGAACAATAAACATAACTGAACCAAAGCATATATCTGAGCAGTGATAAGAGATAAGCATAATACTAAACTGAGAATACTGAACATGAAATGACTGAATGCAATGACCAAGATTATAACATGCTGAGACTGAATACTGAACTGTGACTGATAATGTGGTCAATGCAATAGAATATGACTGTAAGGGAGATACTAATAACTGATATAACACCACATGAGCTAACTCTGGAGTCTGATAGATATGCCCCATCGAGAGGACCCAATATACCCTTCTAGAGGTATAGAGGCATGACTGGCGTGATCACCAAAATGATGCCCACAGAGGGGACTTACAACCTACGGGGCACGTAGTTCTGGAACTTGAGGGTGACTGACCCTAGTCCACTTGGTATTAAGCTACTCCCAATTGATTATGTAATTAACAATTTATGACAGAATTTTTGTAATACTGGATAGCTCAAAATACTGACATGCTAACTGAAAATGCAACATTAATGTACTGATAATGAGACATTCAAATCTGAGGCATGTATATCAAAAATAACTGGCCTAGCATGTGCAATTCATGAACTAAAAGAGCTACATAGCTAGGGTTCTAAATATCATACAAGAACTAAGCAATAACATGATAATCTAACTTGGATCATTCTAACAACTAAAACCCAACAATTTTTAACATTCAAGAAACCCTAGGTCTTGGTAGTATTAAGGGAATCAAGAATCTGACTAAATTCTAGGGAACTAATGGGTGAAAGGAACCCACTAGTGAAATTCACATACCTGGTGATGAAATTCACGGAGAAATCTTTCAATTTCGGGGCTGGAACTGAAGAAACCTTGCTACGTGTTCTTGGAGGGCTGCTCGACTTTCTCTCTAAGTTTTGCTCTAAAGTTTGATGATTTTTTTGGTGAATAATTGATTAGGTTAGGTTCTAATTAGTTTACTAGGCAAAAAATGACCAAAACTACGTAGTTTAGGGGTTAAATGACGTAGTTTAGTGGTCCAACACATGAGGAAAAGACCAAACGACCCCTGACTTAAAATCTGCTGGAGCCATTGACGGGACTGATCGAAGGTTCGTGGACTAATCCACAATCCGTCATGTCAGTCCGTCGATCGACTTCAGAGGATGAGTTCTTGAGGTCCTGAGGATCTCGACCTACGGACTGATCGACGGTCCGTGGACTGATCCACGATCCATCCTGTCAATCCGTCGATTGACTTCAGAGACCTGGTTCTAAAGAGAATATGATTTTCTGACTAATGCATACCCCACAAATCTTGTGCATCAAACTTATATTGCAGCATAGCCTGAATATCATTTACACAACATAAATAGTGCACCACTAACCCATGAAGATTTTATTTAACATATTGCAACCCTAAAAAAGATGCTATCAGCTATCAAGTTATCAAGTAGTTTCAAGCGAAGAACTATTACAGCAGGAGCTTCTGGTCAACAACAATCTTGTACATATGAACAGAAAGCTATCGACCAGATGGCGAAGTTTAGTAGCCAAAGTAACAACAAAACACAAGTTTTATCATCCGCAAGTTTGAACCATTATAGCCAAGGGACACTACATTTCGCCAAATGCGCAAAGGCATAACCTCAACCTTCATGCATAGAGAGGTCGTCCTCAAATATTGACCTAATCAAGCATTTGTAAAGGTATTGCTCTCAACTCAACCCCTATGTTGGTAGATAACATAAGCTAGGAAGATATCAAGATGATGTGAGTGGCTCTGGGATATCTCATGGCACAAATGTATTAGGATATTATGGTTCGATTTTTCCTCAACAACTGATGTATCTTTCTTCATTTTCAAACAAAATTCATGATATTAATGTTTCTCAGTGATAAGATGGAATTCCTAGCATGTGTGGTTTGCACCAAACCTCCATGTTATAGGTTGCGCTTAGTGGTGGAGTAGGAGTTGTATTCTGGAGGTACTTACGGACTTCTACCCATCATGTTCAAGAATTTGGTATTGGTCCTCTCATTTCATGTTTCATAGATTATCATTTTCTTGAATTAATTTATCCTCACATTTAATCACAATTTTTGATGTTTCTAGTATCTGGATTTTGATTTTGCAACTCTTGGTTCACTGAAAACTCATGATATAAAAGACCTTTAAAATCCTCAAATCCAATCTTCACTAAATAAGATATCAACTTTAAAATTTTCAATCAATGACACTATTGATGGTACTTAAGGAAATGATATTCCTAGCGGCATGGCGGCTTCAAGATAAGGTGGATGTGGAACATTCTATTGTAATATAGGATCATAAGAAGAAGCAATCCAGTACGTTTCCTTGAAATACTGTACTCTTTAATTTCCTAGAGGTGTATATCAATAAATTTTAGTGTTTCCAAAGGTAAATTGATGAATTATTGGATGAAGAAGGAAAACTAAAAGCTAATTATACTTTCTTCCATCTTTCTCCACAACAATACTTTTGACAACACTACAAATTATTACCTAGACAAATAGGCAATGCAACTCGGATAGTTTGCCACATATCTTATATTTTCTAATGTTATTCCTTTTTTCTCTTAACAAAAGTAAAAGTATTTATCAAATAATCCTCGTCCATAAATACATGCAGATACAATTGTATACTTTATTTGTCTTAGTTCTATTTGGACATTCCAAGAATAATTTTTTACCTTGATATTTCCAAATACTTTCTAAATATTTTAATTGTTAGCGATTTTGACTTATAGTACTTTTTTATAGAGTTTCCAAATATATTTATATTAGATCAAGAAATATTTTGATGATTGACAAATAGAGGAACAAATTCAAAGTATAGATTGCTACGACGTATGTTCTTATCAAACAGAGTCCATTGGGATTAGGAGAAGGTCAACCATGCAATGCAAAATGATTAAAGCAATGGATGTAGCATATTTATGATAAGAGTCCAACTTGCATAAAATTTATTTTCGTAGAGGATACATACATGGAAATAAATCTCAACAAAGAGCGACAAACAAAATCCTAAGATGACAAGGAATCCTTAGAAGAAATGACATCTGCTAAAAGACGGAGAAGTATTACATCTATAAATACAATAAGGGTTTCACAAAGAACCTAGCACACTTATACAAATATTTATTAGAAGAATAAAATCAACTAGAGGGAGTTCACAATTGAGAGAATTTGGCCTAAAGATGAAATGCAGCCAACACAAGAAAAGATTATTGAAGAATGTGTTCCATAGGCTTATGCTTTAAAGTTGTTGAGTCAAGTTTTCGTGTAATGTTTTTTTATTGAGTTGTAATCTTTTCCTTTTAGAGTTTAGAAAACACATCAAGTTGGGGTCAACTTGATGTTATTTCAGTAGTCAAGGGAGATTGTTGATTCATACGAATTAGAGTTTAATCCTGGGATAGAAAGATTTGTAATCTAAATTGTTTAAAGCTCAGAGTTAGCAAAGTTGCATTCAATAGTAAAGGGTTATTTTTTATTCATTTTAGATCCTAAAATTGCAAGTTTTGTAATCGTAACGGTTTTAAGGCTCAATGTTTAGTAAAGTCGGGTTAAATGCTATTGAGGTGTAAGTCATTCTGTTTTACCCTTCATGATTCAAAAATTTTCATGATAAAAGATTGTGTTATTACTTTACATTCCTTACTCAACACAACTTTAGTACTTTACAAAGGAATAAATAGAATAATATGTTCCTTAGGAAAATTAGGGTATTAGTATTCTAATAGTTTGTAGATTGGAAAACGACATTTTAATTTTTTCTACTACAACAATAAAAACTAAGGTGAGAAAACGAAACCGGCAATATCTTAGATTATTTTCTTTAGTTTTCTCCCTTTTTGTCTTAAGAAAATTATAAAATTTGTCAAAGTATGCTCATCATTTAATACATGATGATAAAATAAATAGTTGAGATTATCTCTAGAATAATCTACCAGACATTAATTATTTTCATATAAAAGAAGTACTAGAACCCACTTCAGCTAATAAATGTATAAAAATATCACAAATATATATATATATATTAAACATAGTAGTGAATTAGTATTTGATAATCTTTATAGAACAATAAGAATGATAGTAATATTACTAAATTTTAGCGTACGTCTTAACATAAAGTATCAAAAATATATAAATGATAATTTATGAAAAACCAATAGATGATAATTAGAACTATTTCAAAAAGTATCATTTGTGTAATTCTCAATTGATTAATTTTATTACCAATATAGTATGAAAGTTTTTTAATGAATGATCGAATCAATCCATTGCCTCGTAGATCCTTATCTATCTAAATAACCTTTGAAAGAAAATAAAAATGGATAATTGGAGGGATCTCCCCTCTTTAAGTGG
Source organism: Solanum acaule (assembly GCA_036250505.1). Taxonomy (NCBI): domain Eukaryota; kingdom Viridiplantae; phylum Streptophyta; class Magnoliopsida; order Solanales; family Solanaceae; genus Solanum; species Solanum acaule. The sequence goes on from JAJOOR010002946.1 coordinate 27,932, forward strand.
GTGTGCATCTTGAATTCCCTTTTTTTTTATGACAAGAACCTTTAAAACCTTTCTTGATCAAATTAGGAACTTTTATAGTCATATGATTCATATTTGTAAGATTTTGAGAAGATCTCACTTTCTCTACTAATTCAATTGTCACATACGGAGAAGATAGACTCCTAATATGATAAGAAGTATGACAACAAAGGAAATAAAGTCCTAATGATATACGGTTGTTATTATGGAGATATTAAGTGAAATTAGGTATTGGGCCTAACTCACAGCCCAAAAGTTTGCTCAAAGGGAGGATGATTGCCCAACTCTTATAAGGAGTTCACTGATCTCATTAACCACCAATGTAGAATTTTTGTCATTCTTTTAATATCCCACCTCACGCCCAGTGCTTAACATCTGGTGCATGGGCAATTTTTATTCTTGAGGCCCAAACATTGGGTGAGATGGACTCTGCTCTTATACCGTGTGGAGTTTGGAGAAGATCTCACGTTCTCTACTCATTCAATTGTAACATACACATACATATTAGATAGATATAGAATATATAGACTCCTAATATGATAAGAAGTCAGAAAACATAGGAAATAAACTCCTAATGATATAAGGTTGCAATCCTGGAGATATCCTTAAACTATCTAGACTCATTCATTCCATTCTTTTGATAATTTTTGTGTTGGTGTTTCCTTTCAAATGTTTTCTGGATTCCTTATCTATAGAATAGAAATTTAGGAAACCTCCTTCTCTTTTGATAAAAGGAGAAGACGTGAAAGGTCTTAATTCAATCAATCTATTGTCACCTCGATCAAACATATATGAATCTAAAAAAATAAGAATTTATATTTATTTTTTGTTAACGAAGGATAGTTTTGTCCCTAGGAAATAAGTCATGCTATATAAGCAAATGGATATTCTTCAAGCAATTAGAAATGAGAGACAATATTATTCATATCTCCCATTCATTTAAAACATTCATGAAAACATCAAAGGAGATTCTTCATATATGCTATACATATGATTGACTCAATTATTTTACATCAAATTTTCAAGGATTAACACATTTCATCGTCAAAAGAATTAGGGAAATCTTAGTAGCTCAGTTGGTTGACTATGGATAATTGAACGTTCACACAGTTTCGATCTTCAAATACCATTTCTTTTCATGTTTTCTATTATTCTATAGGGACTAAGATTTTAGTTAATTATCTTAACTATTCGCCTAAGTTAAACATGTTGTGGCTAAAACTTTTTTGACTAGGCCAACCTTAGTCAGAATTAGGGGTAGGTGAGGTCTATGTCCATCAGGGGATCGATGGGATGTTACTATGATGTTTCATTGATTTATTCTTGTAGCTAAAACATTAAGATGTCTGTAGAACCTTTCGAAATATGATTCGGGTAAGTACAACTCCTCAAATTGGTCTTCAGTGAAAGGTTTATGTCGAGACGTCAAAAGAAGAGTTTTACTGTAATAATGGACTTTTCTGCAGTTAAGGTTTCTGAAGCTTCATCAAAGTCGCTATTGCAAAACCCATAAGGGATCCCTGCTACTAGGTTGTGAAGCTAGTTGCTTTAAGTTTTATATGTTCTACTTTTGTTGATAGTGTTAGTATATTTTCCATTTTATGTTTATTAGGATGCTGAATTTACTCCTATAAGGTTCCTCTAGGAAGTAGGAGAATCAGATGTTAGCTTTGTATAATTAATTTTCTTAAGTTACTATACAGTTGCTTTTACTTTGATCAATCTGTTGTTCGAGTTAATCAAATCTGCATTTATGGGTATTCTAATCAATATGACATAGCTTGTTTATTGGTAACTCAAGTGATATGCATTCAAGAGCTGCAGCGTAAAGTGTCTATGACTGTATTATAGTACTTGTGTGGGGTGTATCACCCTAATAACTTTTATCATTGCTTAGCAAACTTGCAGAATGTCATCTTGACTCCAAAGGCCCTGTAAATGCCTAAGTATAATTGATATATGGTCATCTTCTAGGAAAATAGTAGTTTCCTTAGTAATTGTACTTGATATTCATAAGTTCATAAGGTGAGAGCAGTTTTACATTTCTTCTATTTTTGGTTGGTTGGGATAGGGTTGGTTTGGGGGTCGAGGGGCTGCAAATTTGATTAACTTAAACAACATACTAATCAAAGTAAATGAAATTGTATAATAACTTTAGATAATCAATTGAACTGAGCTAGAACCCTATGATCCAACATCATACAAGAACCTAATAGAATTGCATGCAATCACATCCTAATCAACATAAGATGGACAGTATACTAGCACTACTATCAATAAAAAGAGAAAACATCAAAGGGGAAGCACCCAACTTGGCATCCTATTATGCACGATGCCTGTGAGTTTGTTTATATCATTGTACTTTCCTCCTCTAGCAGGCCTTTTATCGGACTTTCCAACTCATATTTCCCCTCAATCATAATTGTATTGTTATATTTTTCCAAGATTGATGTCATCCTTTTAAGATTTTGCTTAATTACTTGTACCTGTGACTTTCCCTTACTTTCTTTCAATAGGAAAAGTGTAATCTCAAAGTTTGAGGATGGATAACTGAACTTAAAGTTAACATTTGCAAAATCCAAAGGACTTTGCTTTACTGACTCTCTAAAGGCATCTAAATTATCTGAACCACACTTGTAGACAACATGATTATTGTTTGAAGCAGATAATTTTTTGTTTCAATTTTATTTAGATTCCCAAACTTGTTATGTATTTGGATAATTTCATCCTCTGATGATAACAAAACAAGATTAAAAATGCTACAATCAAAATCACTGATGGTGTTTTTCTACCATCTTCCTCATCTTCTATTTCTTAACTAGAAAGCCCTTATATATGCTTTATTTAGTTTAGTCTTTCCTTCTTCGAATGTGAAGAACAAGTTCTAGTGATGTAATATTATGGTGGGATATTACATTTTCTAATTTTAGATATTTTCTCTTATTTCCTGATTTTATTTTGTGGTATATTGATTGAATTTATGGGGACTCGATCTTTTAGTTTTTTTAAAACTATCTTCCTACTATTTTATATTATAACTTGGTTATAGAAAATGTTGATTGGGTTAAATTTTGAGTTGGTAGTTGGTTTTCTCACTAGAAGGTAAGTGTGGGTGCCACCCACAAAGGTCTGACACATTCTAGAGGGGAAATGGAATATGATAGCTATGGACTTCATCATAGTCTTGACACATACTTTTCAGAGATTTTATTCTATTTGGATCATCATGGATTTATTGACCAAGTCTGCTCTCTTTTTGTTGGTTTAGCTCAGATCTACATTTAGAAGATCACCCATTTGCATGGGTACTAATGTCTATCATTTTAGATCGTTATACTTAGTTCACTTACTATTTCTGAAGGTCTATTCAGAGAGAGTTGGGCACCCGAGCTGAGATGAATTTGTGAAGTGGCTTATGAGTTCGCCTTACCTTTGGCTCTTTAAGGTGTTCACCCTATTTTTCATGTCTCTATGCTGAGAAGAATGATTCTCACACATACTTCAGTAGGATTGTTTCAACTTATTGAGTCCTTGGATTTTTAGGAGGAGCTTGTGGCTATTCTAGATATGTTGGTTAGGAAGTTGAAGTCTAAGGAGATCCCATCGATAAAGGTTTAGTAGATGCTTCATCTTGTCTAGGAGGCTACTTGGTAGGCCAACCTAGACATGGGACCCGATATCCTCACCTTTTCAACCCTTCAGGTACTTTATTCTTTTTTACATTCGAGGATGGAAGTCCTTTTAGTAGTGGATGTTGTAAAGACCCTTGCCATTATTTTCTTACATTTGCTTTGGTTTTTTGTTTTATATTTTTGCATAGCTTCCGTGTAGCATTTGTGTTGTGCTGGGATTAGTGACACATTTTCTAAGGTAGTCGGTGGAATTTTGTGGAAGTTTTTCCCTTTATGGAAGTTTTAAGTTGAAAGAGTTAACTTTGGTCAATATTCGGAGAATCTAACATCGTATGAGATCATCATTTGTTCCATCCACTCTGGAAGGTCTATTTGGTCTAGTAGCATGGTTGGGTCGGGTTCCTAGGCCTTCGGCATAAGTTTGAGCCATTAGGGGAGTAGTTTGGAAAATTTCATACTTCGTTCAACATTCTTGGTAAATGTGCTTGGTTGAAAATTATGTTATTGCTATTAGCTTTGGAATGCCAAGTTTGTTCTTGAATGACCTTTGATTTGGATCCCAAGGTGATCAGGATGGGTTTGTGGTGTTTTTCATTTTTTAGGTATTTTGTTGTTTTTGTGCAAGTGTAGACTAGGGTCAACATTTTAGTGAGACATCCTCCGTTGATTGTATCTTCAATTTTTTTGAGTCCAAAATATCAATTTTAATGGGGACATAGTGCATTTGTATTTTCGGGGTTCCAAATAATTCCAGAGCCCTCATCATAGATATTTCTTAACTCTAAAGTGCAGCTGATGCAGTGCTGATGGGTCTGTCATGTAATACACATTCACAGACCAGGTACATGATATCCATATATGTCAACCGTACATGCATCAATCAACCTAACTTTTGGGTTCATGGAAAAGGTCCCGCATTCGCAAAAGGTCTTTCAATTTGACCTCCGCGTTCGCTAACTAGGTCCTGCTTTCACGAAGGCAAGTGATTGACAGTTATAAATTTTAACCACGGACTTAGCATGCATTTTCTTAAAGCATCAACTCCTTAGGGTGACTTTGAAGCTTGATTCATGAAGGAAATCAATGGGGAATATGGGGAAATTGTCAGTTGATTGCGTGGGAACGTATTGTGGGTCGTTAATAATCTATGAAACTCATAAGTTCCATCATTATCTCTCTTAATTTCTTCAATATTGATCATCCTTGATTTTAAATTGATGGGCCTGTTGAGCTTACTAGTGCTCAGATTGTGTGTGTTTTCGGGGTCCAAGTTCCTTGATCTAGTTGGGAAGTTGTGAACAAGGTTAAAATTAATAGTTCGCATGCGGGTTCAATGATCCTATTTTGACCCGATTTTTGGGTCAAAATTCTTTAATTGCAAATTGGATATCATTTTGCTTGTTTTGATATTCTCTTCACTAATTTGATAGTGTGACACCGTTTGGAGGCCCTTAGAAAAAGGAAAAGATCTGGAATGGAGGTACAGATGATGATTTGGCCTTGGGGAAGGTTATGGTACGTTCTTTTTTTACTTGAATTGGTTAGAATATATGTATGTTTAGTAGTATCGGTCATTAGGAAGGCTTTAGTCTAAGGATTTAGGTTAGCATGATCATTAGACTATACTTTCGGCCATTGGTTAGTAGCTTAGCATATAGTCGATAAGCTTAATTAAGGTTGATCCTTAGTCTTGATTGATGTTATAGAATCCTTAGAATGCTTATAGGAGGTCGAAACTTAGGTTTATTTGTATGGCTTCATGACCCCGACCTAGTGGCACCCACACTAACCCCCGGTGGGAGAACAAACTAATTAATATAATAAAATCCATAGAACAATTAAAATAACTAGTTTATAAATCAAGACAAGCTTTTATAATTCCAAAATCCAGTTTGCAATAAAACAAAATTTGTCATCAACACTATAGAATTAACCCTCTGGAATCCGAATGTCGTCTAACATAACTATAACTGTTTAGAATAAGGGATGCAACCTCGAAAACCCAAGAAAACATAGGTCTTAAAACTCTAAGTTCGAAGAGATGAACTAAGAAGATAAGAGTAATATATGGAAATTCCGAAGAAGTACCTCACCCTTGAAATCAAATTTCACTCGTCTCACAGTAGATGACTAGCAGGAGCCACCTAAATATACCATGTACTCAACAAAGAAAGAGAATGTGCAGTATCAGTACGCAACTACCATGTACTGTTAGGATCATCGGCTAGTTCCAGTTATATGAAATATGAACAAGAAACTACAACTTGGGAAAATAGCTAATATACAATTAAATCAAACTTACAACAAAACACGGACTCTGATTCCTCACCTTGAGTAGATATGCATATAAAAAATGAACAACCATAGCACAACAACTCAACCAGGTTCTCTCATGGAACCCACACACAAACTGTTAGTGTACCGGCGTGGTACCGGAGCAAACCATTTATGGATATCCGCGTACTAGGCATGGTATCCAAGCCAACCATTAGTATATATCACGCGGGGTATATGAGACAACCATGTGAATATTCTTTACCAGGCATAGTACCAGAGTAACCATCAAACATACATCTCAATCACAACCACAATGAATACCAATTACACTTGTACACTCAAGTAAATACATTCATTGCATGTGATTGACAACATTGAACATTTCAAATCATACTCTTTACTTTTACATAATCATGTATCATGCATGTAGTACTAATGAAGCACTATACAAGCACATATAAGATAAACGGGAAAACAAACAACCATCGCCTACCTTGAATCAAGCCTTGGAATCTCTACTGAACATGAGTCTTCCCTTTTTTATGAATATTGGCTTGTTCCTAGTCTAAAACAATAACAAAATATACAATCAATGAATAATGACCTATAAGTACTCGGATTATAATCCAATCCTAACTACATATGATTCCTATTATCATCCCTACAAAAACTAGGGATTTCCCCCATTAATTCAAGTCAAACTCTCTCTAAGGTCACCCAACAAGGATTCTATGGCCTAAGAATCACAATAATAAGGTAGGGGAATGAATTGGTTATCTTTACTGAAGAATTTAGTAGAAAAGTGAAGAAAATCACCCTAGGTTGCCCTTCTTGTTCCAAAAATAAGCTTTATAGAATAATGAGTGCTTTAGGGGAATTTCAGCATAAACTGTGATTTAACCCCGCTATAGCGGCTCTGCCATAGCATGAACACCCACTATGGGAGGAGTTAATTCCACCACAATAGTGACGTGACACCTACTATATCAGATTGCATCAAACAAAAACTTGAAATTCTCCAAAAAAGTTCGTGATGAGTCAGAGATTTCAAACTCATATTAGGTTTCTAGTTCACCAAATTATGTCTTCAATGATTGTTTATGTCCATTTCTAATTCTAATTTGTTTGAATTTCATCTATGAGAGATTAAGTACAAAATGAAGACAAAAGAAAGCAAAAGAAGTCAAATTCACATAATATCTGAAGTGTTCAAATTTAAAATATTTTTTAATTTATCAAAACGCATAATGTGAATGTCGACGCCATGATTGTAAAATGTTTCATGTCTTAATATTTTTTTCTTCTTTCTTAAGAAATTCTAGTTTCCACATTTTTACAGTTGCCTACATATCAAGACTTTGTCGTCCAATGAGAATAGTGTTTTATAAAAGTTGTATAGAAACTTGATATACATATTCCTTCCATAAGATGTGGCTATAGTAGATCCTTATCAATTTTGTGGTGTATACCTATACAAAAGTAATAATTTGTGATGTATATAAATCATAATTACACATAAATACTCTTTGTCTCATTTGGTTGATTCAAAATTAATCGTCGCTGCAAACTTTAATATAAGTAAACATGAGATCATTTATTTGGTACATAATAGCAATGCAATATGAATACGAAGCTAATGATTAAACAAGAAAAATAACAACACGTGATAGGAAGGGGAATTTTTCTTCTTCCTAGAAGAAAGCATTTTATTACTCTGAATTGTTGCAATTCCATTGAGCATGACAAACTTCCAAAATACATCTTCTTGAATATAATTCTAACAAGGTGATGATCGGTGGAGTTGCAACGTGTTGTTATAAAACTCATTCCTAAATTATGTCAAGAAAGGTTGTTAGCACAATCATTTATTGGATATTTTTATGGCTAATTGAAGTTTTAGGATTTGCCGTATTATTAATTAAGATTTGTGGGTCTTGATTCAACTAATTTGTAACTAATTTATATTACTATTAAATTTTTTTATTCATTCAATTGAAATCACTGTATTACTTTTTAATGGGTGTAATATGCTTAAATCGTGACACTTAAATGCTGCCACAAATTCAGCTAAGTAAGCTACACTCAAATGCTGACATGTTTCTTTTTAAGACCTAACGTAGTCAATGCTTTGCCTAGACATGTTAACTAAACATTGTGCAAATAATGTTTAGTTCAACAATGTTTACTTCTTGGCTTATAGTGAAGAGGGTTTTACTCCATAAACATAGTTTATGAGGTACGTGGGTTCAAAAGATTGTGCTAGGGCTACAAAATTTAGTAATGGAACCATCTTATTCTTAGTGCCATCTAACTTGCTTATGACGGTTCTGAAAAGTGTTAGTCCAAAACTTTAAAATCACACCATAAAGCTATTACGGACGAACAACTTTTAGAACCTTCTTAAAGCAGTTAGTTGCACCAAGAACAAGAAGGTTCCATCACCAAATTTTGCAACCCTAGCACAATCTTTTGAACATAGGTACCTCATTAACTCTTTATACGAAGCAAAATCCTCTCACTATAAGGCAAGAAGCTAACAGTGATGAACTCAACATCATTTCTACAGTGTTTAGTTAGCATGTCTTGTCTCTATCTGGCGGAGCAATTGACTACGTTAGGTCTTAAAAATGAAACATGTCAACAGAGGGGTGTAGCTTATTTATTGTAATATAGGATCATAATATAGTACGTTTCCTTGAAATACTATACTCTTTCCTAGAGATATATCAATCATTTGGAGTGTTTCCCATGGAAAAATGATGAATTATTAGATTAAGCGTGAAAACTAAATTCTAATTTTACTTTCTTCCATCTTTTCTCGACAACAATACTTTTGACAACACCACAAATTGTTACCTAGACAAATAGAAAATGCAACTCGGGTAGTTTTCCCCTATCTTATATTTTCTAATGTTATCCCTTTTTTCTATTAATAAAAGTAAAAATATTATCAAATAATCCTCGTCCATAAATACATGAAGATACAAATGTAAACTTTATTTATCTTAGTTTCTATTTGGACATTCTAAGAATAATTTTTTACCTTGATATTTCCAAATACCTTCAAAATATTTTAATTGTTAGCGATTTTGACTTATAATACATTTTTATTGAGTTTCCACATATATTTATATTAGATCAAGAAATATATAGATGATTGACAAATAGAGGAACAAATTCAAAGAATAGGTTGCTACGACGTGTTCTTATCAAATAGAGTCCATTGAGATTAGGAGAAGGTCAACCACACAATGCAAAATGATTAAAGCAATGGATGTAGCATATTTATAATAAGAGTCCAACTTGCATAGAATTTATTTTCATAGAGGATACATACATGGAAATAAATCTCAACGAAGAGCGACAAACAGAATCCTAAGAGGACAAGGAATCCTTAGAAGAAATGACATCTGCTAAAAGATGGAGAAGTATTACATTTATAAATACAATAAGGGTTTCACAAAGAACCTAGCACACTTACACAAATATTTATTAGCAGAAGAAAATCAACTAGAGGGAGTTCACAATTGAGATGGTTCTGCCTAAAGATGAAATGCAGCCAACACAAGAAAGATTATTGAAGAATACATTCCATAGGCTTATGCTTTAAAGTTCTTGAGTCAAGTTTTTTTGTATTGTTTTTTTATTGAGTTGTAATCTTTTCCTTTTTAGAGTTTAGAAAAAACATCAAGTTGAGGTCAACTTGATGTTATGTCAGTAGTCAAGGGTCAAATAGAGAGGTCATAGTCTGCCAAAAGCTCAATCCAGCGTCGCTGCCTAGAATTAAGATCCCTCTAACTCATAATGTATTGTAGGCTGCGGTGGTAGGTGTAAATCTCAAAGTGAACCCCATTAGGTAGTGCCTCCAAAGCTTGAGCGCGAATACTATTGCCACCAACTCTAGATCATAAGTGGGGTAGTTGGGCTCGTGTACTCTCAATTGTCGGGAGTCATAAGCAATAACCTGGCCTTGCTGCATCAAAACACACCCTAGACCAACACCGGAAACATCACAATATACGGTAAAGCCCTCGCCTTCAACTGGAAGAGTCAGGATAGGAGCGGTAGTAAGCAACTCCTTGAGCCTCCGAAAGCTCAACTCACACTCCTCAGACCACACAAAAGGAACACCCTGGCGAGTGAATCGAGTCAAAGGTGTAGCAACAGTGGAGAAACCCTCAACAAAATGCCTGTAGTATCCAGCCAGTCCAACAAAGCTCCTAACCTCAGTCACAGAAGTGGGTCTAGCCTAACTACGAATGGAGTCAATCTTTGTCGGATCAACCATAATACCATCCTTGAACACTATGTGCCCCAGAAATGTCACAGATTCCAACCAAAACTCGCACTTTGAGAACTTGGCATAAAGTCGCTGGTCTCTCAAAGTCTGGAGCACAATCCTCAGATATTGTGCATGCTCCTCTTTGCTCCGCGAGTATAAAAGAATATCATCGATGAAAACTATAACGAATGAGTCCAGATAGGGCCTGAATACACGGGTCATCAAATCCATGAAGGCAGCAGGGGCATTAGTCAGCCCAAAGGACATCACTAGGAACTCATAATGGCTATAACGAATCCTAAATGCGGTCTTAGGGATATCCACTGCCCTAATCCTCAGCTGATGGTACCGAACCACAAGTTGATCTTAGAAAACACAACAGCATCCTAGAGCTGATCAAACAAGTCGTCAATGCGAGGTAGGGGTAACGGTTCTTAACCGTCACCTTGTTTAGCTGCCTGTAATTGGTGCACATCCTAATAGACCCGTCCTTCTTCTTAACAAACAGAACAGGGGCATCCCAAGGAGACACACTGGGCCGAATGAATCCCTGATCCAAGAGACGCTGAAGCTAAATACTGAGCTCCTTAAGCTCTGCAGGGGCCATCCGATACGGTGGGATAGAAATGGGCTTAGTGCCTGGCTCCAACTCTATAGCAAAGTCGATATCTATCTCTGGGGGTAGGCGAGGCAAGTCAGCAGGAAATATGTCTGGAAACTCACAAACCACCAGAACTGAGCCAACGGAGGGGGCCTCGCTAGATACATCATGTACATAAGCCAAATAGGCTAAGCACCCCTAGCTAATAACCTCCGAAATTGAATGCAAGAAATCACCCCAACCGGCGTGTGACTACAAGATCCCTGCCACACCACCGGTGGAATACCAGGCACGGCTAAGGTAACAGTCTTGGCATAGCAATCCAAAACTGCTCGGTCAGAGGATAACCAGTTCATGCCCAGAATCATGTCAAAATCCAACATATCAAGTAAAATAAGATCAGCCCGAGTGTCTCTCCCCTGAAGAGTCACCAAACAAGATCTAAAGATCTGATCCACTAATAAAGAATCACCTATCGGGGTCGAAACGCGTAACGACACTCCTAAGGGCTCACGGCTCATACTCAATCGAGGAACGCAATAAACAGACACATAATAATAAGAATGAAACAAATGAGATACCATGAAACCAATTTAGACATACGATGCATGAAAATGATACACAATAGGGAATTTTCCTAACAACATCCTGTAGCCTCCCAAAGATAAGTCATGGACGTCTCTTTACCGATCCACAGGACTCTACTAGACGTTAGCTCAGTACAAGTGAGACCGGTGAACCTGGGGCTTTGATACCAACTTGTCACGACCCGATTCCTCGAGTCGTGATGGCACCTACTATATCCCACCAGTAGGTAAGCCAACCCGAAACCCAAAACAGCTAGTAGTGGGTAAAAGGGTAGAAACCAAGTGGCAGAAACAATAACAACAAAAAGGAATAAGGAAAGCCAAAAGAATACATACATAAGAATAATATTTATTATCAAATAATCCTCGTCCATAAATACATGAAGATACAAATGTATACTTCATTTGTCTTAGTTTCTATTTAGACATTCTAAGAATAATTTTTTACCTTGATATTTCCAAATACTTTCTAAATATTTTAATTGTTAGCGATTTTGACTTATAGTACTTTTTTATGGAGTTTTCAAATATATTTATATTAAATCAAGAAATATTTTGATGATTGACAAATAGAGCAACAGATTCAAAGAATACGTTGCTACAACATCAAACAAAGTCCTTTGGGAATAGGAGAAGGTCAACCACGTAATGCAAAATGATTAAAGCAATGGATGTAGCATATTTATGATAAAGTCCAATTTGCATTAAATTTATTTTCATAGAGGATACACACATGGAAATAAATCTCAACGAAGAGCGACAAACAGAATCCTAAGAGGACAAGGAATCCTTAAAAGAAATGACATCTGCTAAAAGACGGAAAAGTATTACATCTATAAATACAATAAGGGTTTCACAAAGAACCTAGCAAACTTAGACAAATATTTATTAGCAGAAGAAAATCAACTAGAGGGAGTTCACAATTGAGAGAGTTCTGCCTAAAGATGAAATGCAGCCAACACAAGAAAAGATTATGGAAGAATATGTTCCATAGGTTTATGCTTTAAAGTTCTTGAGTCATGTTTTCTTGTATTCTTTTTTTATTGAGTTGTAATCTTTTCCTTTTAGAGTTTAGAAAACACATCAAGTTCGGGTCAACTTGATGATATGTCAGTAGTCAAGGGAGATTGTTGATTCATACTAATTAGAGTTTAGTTCCTTGGATGGTAAGATTTGTAATCTAAATTGTTTAAAGCTCAGAGTTAGCAAAGTTGCATTCAATAGTCAAGGGTTATTTTTTATTCATTTTAGTTCCTAAAATTGCAAGTTTTGTAATCTAAACTGTTTTAAGGCTCAGTGTTTAGTGAAGTTGGGTTAAATGCTATTGAGGTGTAAGTCATTCTTTTTTACCCTTCATGATTCAAGATTTTTCATGATAAAAGATTGTGTTATTACTTTACATTCCTTACTCAACACAACTTTAGTACTTCACAAAGGAATAAATAGAATAATATGTTCCTTACGAATATTAGGGTGTTAGTATTCTAATAGTTTGTAGATTTGAAAACGACACATTAATTTTTTCTACTACAACAATAAAAACTAAGGTGAGCAAACGAAACCTACAATATCTTAGACTTTTTTCTTTAGTTTTCTCCTTTTTGTCTTAATAAAAGTATAAAATTTGTTAAAGTATGCTCATCATTTAATACGTGAAGATAAAATAAATAGTTGAGATAATCTCTAGAATAATCCACCAGTCATTAATTATTTTCATATAAAAGAAGTACTAGAGCCCACTTCAGCTAATAAACATATAAAAATATCACATATATATATATATTAAACATATTAGTGAATTAGTATTTGATAATCTTTATGGAACAATAAGAATGCTAGTAATATTACTAAATTTTGGCGTACGTCTTAACATAAAGAATCAAAATATATAATGATAATTTATGAAAAACCAATCGATGATAATTAGAACTATTTCAAAAAGTATCATTTCTGTAATTCTCAATTGATTAATTTTATTACCAATATAGTACGGAAGTTTTTTGATGAATGATCAAATCAACCCATTGCCACGTAGATCCTTATCTATCTAAATAACCTTTGAATGAAAATAAAAATGGATAATTGGAGGGATCTCCCCTCTTTAAGTGGATGTGCATCTTGAATTCCCTTTTTTTATGACAAGAACCTTTAAAACATTTCTTGATCAAATTAGGAACTTTTATATTCATATCTGTAAGATTTTGAGAAAGATCTCACTTTCTCTACTGATTCAATTGTAACATACACGTACATATTAAATAAATACAGAGAAGATAGACTCCTAATATAATAAGATGTTTATAAATAGAAGAACTAAACTCCTAATGATATAAGGTTGCTATTCTAGAGATATCACATGAAATTAGGCATTGGGCCTAACTCACATTCTAAAAGCTAGCTCAAAGGGAGGATGATTGTCAAAGTCTTATAAGGAGTCCACCAATCTCATTAACCACCAATTTCGGACTTTGGTCATTATTTTAACATCCCACCTCACGCTCAGTTCTTAGCATTTGGTGCGGGGAAATTTTTATTTTTGGAGCCCCCAATATTGGGTGAGATGGATCCTGCTCTGATAACATGTGAGATTTAGAGAAGATCTCACTTTCTCTTCTCATTCAGTTGTAACATACACATACATATTAAATAGATATAGAAGAGATAGACTTCTAATATAATAAAATGTTTATAAATAGAAGAACTAAACTCCTAATGATATAAGGTTGCTATTATGGAGATATCACATGAAATTAGGCATTGGGCCTGACTCACATTCTAAAAGTTAGCTCAAAGGGAGGATGATTGTCAAAGTCTTATAAGGAGTCCACCAATCTCATTAACCACCAATGTCGTACTTTTGTCATTCTTTTAACATTCCACCTCACGCTCAGTGCTTAGCATCTAGTGCAGGGCAATTTTTATTTTTGGAGTCCCCAATATTCTGTGAGATGAACACTGCTCTGATAACATATGAGATTTAGAGAAGATCTCACTTTCTCTTCTCATTCAGTTGTAACATACACACACACATTAAATAGATATAGAGGAGATAGACTCCTAATATAATAATATGTTTATAAATAGAAGAAATAAACTCCTAATGATATAAGGTTGTTATTCTGGAGATATCACATGAAATTAGGCATTGGGCCTACTCACATTCTAAAAGCTAGCTCAAAGGGAGGATGATCAAATTAGGAACTTTTATAGTCATATGATTCATATCTGTAATATTTTGTGAAGATCTCACTTTCTCTACTCATTCAATTGTAACATACAAAGAAGATAGACTCCTAATATGATAAGAAGTATGACAACAGAGGAAATAAAGTCCTAATGATATACGGTTGTTATTATGGAGATATTAAATGAAATTAGGCATTGGGCCTAACTCACAGCCCAAAAGTTTGCTCAAAGGGAGGATGATTGCCCAACTCTTATAAGGAGTTCACCGATCTCATTAACCACCAATGTAGAATTTTTCTCATTCTTTTAATATCCCACCTCACGCCCAGTGCTTAGCATCTGGTGCATGGGAAATTTTTATTCTTGAGGCCCAAACATTGGGTGAGATGGACTCTGCTCTTATACCGTGTGAAATTTGGAGAAGATCTCACGTTCTCGACTCATTCAATTGTAACATACACGTACATATTAGATAGATATAGAAGATATAGACTCATAATATGATAAGAAGTCAGGAAACACAGGAAATAAACTCCTAATGATATAAGGTTGCTATCCAGGAGATATCCTTAAACTATCTAGACTAAGTCATTCATTCTTTTGATCATTATTGTGTTGGTGTTTTCTTTCAAATGTTTTTTGGATTCCTTATTTATAGAATAGAAATTTAAGAAACCTCCTTCTCTTTTGATAAAAGGAGAAGATGTGAAAGGTCTTAATTCAATCGACCTATTGTCACCTAGATCAAGCATATATGAAAATAAAAAAAATGAGAATTTATATTTATTTTTTGTTACTGAAGGATAGTTTTGTCCCTAGGAAATAAGTCATGCTATATAAGCAAATGGATATTCTTCAAGCAATTAGAAATGAGAGAAAATATTATTCACATCTCCCATCTATTTAAAACATTCATGAAAACATCAAAGGAGATTCTTGATATATGCTATACATATGATTGACTCAACTTTTTTACATCAATTTTCCAAGGTTTAGCACATTTCAATGTCATAAGAATTAGGGAAATCTTAGTAGCTCAGTTGGTTGACTATGGATAATTGAACTTTCACACATCTTCGATCTTCAAATACCATTTCTTTTTCATGTTTCTATTATTCTATAGGCACTAAGATTTCAGTTAATTATTTTAACTATTAGCCTAAGTGAAACATGTTGCCTAATTGTAACAACTTGACCCGGTCATTATGAGTAAGTCAATAGTGAAAGAATTTGGACCAAAAAACTTTCCGAGTAGTGGCTTAAACTTTTTTTACTAGGCCAACCTTAGTCAGAATTGGGGGTAGGTGAGGTCTATGTCCATCCGGGGATGGATGGTATGTTATTATGAGGTTTCATTGAATTATTCTTGTAGCTAAAACATTAAGAAGTCCATAGAACCTTTCGAAATAGGATTCGGTAAGTACGACTCCTCAAATTGATCTTCAGTGAAAGGTTTATGTCGAGACGTCAAAGGAAGAGTTATATTGTAATAATAGACTTTTCTGCAGTTTACGTTTCTGAAGCTTCATTAAAGTTGATATTGCAAAACCCATAAGGGATCCCTGTTACTAGGATGTGAAGCTGGTTGCTTTAAGTTTTATATGTTCTACTTTTGTTGATAGTTTTAGTATATTTTCCATTTTATGTTTATTAGGATGTTGAATTCACTCCTATAAGGTTCCTCTAGGAAGTACGAGAATAAGATGTTAGCTTTGTATAATTAATTTTCTTAATTTACTATACAATTGCTTTTACTTTGATCAATATGTTGTTTGAGTTAATTGAATCTGCATTTAATAATATTCTAATCAATGTGACATAGCTTGTTTATTGGTAACTCAAGTGATATGCATTCGAGAGCTGCAACCTAAAGTGTCTATGATTGTGTTATAGTACTTGTGTGGGATGTATCACCCTAATAGCTTTTATCATTGCTTGTCAAACATGCAGAATGTCCTCTTGACTCCAAATGGCCCTGTAAATGTCTAAGTATAACTGATATATGGTCATCTTATAGGAAAATAGTAGTTTCCTTAGTACTTGTGCTTGATATTCCTAAGTTCATAAGGTGAGAGCATTTTTACATTTCTTCTATTTTTGGTTGGTTGGGATAGCGTTGGCTTGGGGTCGAGGGGCTGCAGATTCAATTAATTAAACAACATACTAATCAAAGTAAATGAAACTGTATAGTAACTTTAGATAATCAATTGCACAGAGCTAGAGCCCTATGCTCCAACATCATACAAGAACCTAATAGAAGTGCATGCAACGTCCTAATCAACATAAGATGGAAAGTATACTAACACTATCAATAAAATGAGAAAACATCAAAGGTGAAGAACCCAACTTGGCATCCTATTATGCAAGATGTGTGTGAGTTTGTTTATATCATTGTACTTTCCTCTTTTAGCAAGCCTTTTATCGAACTTTCCAACTCTGATTTTTCCTCAATCAGATTTGTATTTTTATATTTTTCCAAGACTGATGTCATCCTCTTAAGATTTTGCTTAATTACTTGTACCTGTGACTTTCCCTTACTTTCTTTCAATAGGGAAAGTGCAATATCAAAATTTAAGAATGGATAACTGAACTTAAAGTTAACATTTGCAAAACCCAAAAGGACTTTGCTTTACTGACTCTCTAAAGGCGTCAAAATTATCCGAACCACACTTGTAGCAGCATGATTAGTGTTTGAATCAGATAATATTTGTGTTTCAATTTTATTTAGATTCCTAAACTTGTTATGTATTTGGATAATTTCATCCTCTGATGATAACAAAACAAGATTAAAAATGCTACAATCAAAATCACTGATGGTCTTTTTCTACCATTTTCCTCATCTTCTATTTCTTGACTAGAAAGCCCTTATATATGCTTCATTCAGTTTAGTCTTTCCTTCTTCGACTGTGAAGAACAAGTTCAAGTGATGTAATATTACGGTGGGATTTTATATTTTCTAATTTTAGATATTTTCTCTTATTTCCTGATTTTATTTCATGGTATATTGATTGAGTTTATGGGGACTCGATATTTTAGTTGTTTAAAAACTGTCTTCCTACTATTTTATATTATAACTTGGTTATAGAAAATGCTGATTGGGTTAAATTTTGAGTTGGTAGTTGGTTTTCTCACTAGAGGGTAAGTGTGGGTGCCACCCACAAAGGTCTGGGTCATGATACATTCTGGAGGGGAAATGGAAGATGGTCGCTATGGACTTCGTCATTGTCTTGACACATACTTTTCAGAGATTTGATTCTATTGGATCATCATGGATTTATTGTCCAAGTCTGCTCTCTTTTTGTTGGTTTAGACTTCCTAGAGTTCAAAGAGGTTAGCTCAGATCTACATTTTGGAGATCACCCATTTGCATGGGTGCTAATGTCTATCATTTCAGATCGTGGTACTTAGTTCACTTACTATTTCTGAAGGTCTATTCAGAGAGAGTTGGGCACCCGAGCTGAGATGAGTTTGTGAAGTGGCTTATTAGTTCACCTTACATTTGGCTCTTTTAGGTGTTCACCCTATTTTTCATGTCTCTATGTTGAGCCAGATGAGTCTCACACATACTTTAGTAGGAATATTTCAGCTTTTTGAGTCCTTGGTTTTTAGGAGGAGCTTGTGGCTATTCTTGACATGCTGGTCAGGAAGTTGAGGTCTAAGGAGATCCCATCGAAAAAGGTTTAGTAGAGGCATCATCTAGTCTAGGAAGCTACTTGGTAGGCCAAGCTAGATATGGGACCTGATATCCTCACCTTTTCAACCCTTCAGGTATATTATTATTTTTTACTTTCGAGCATGGAAGTCCTTTTAGTAGTGGTTGTTGTAAAGACCCTCGCGGTCATTTTCTTACATTTGCTTTGCTATTTTGTTTTATCTCTTTGCATAGCTTCCGTGTAGCATTTGTGTTGTGCTGGGATTAGTGGCACATTTCTAAGGTAGTCGGTGGAATTTTTGTGGATGTTTTTCCCTTTATGGAAGTTTTAAGTTGAAAGAGTTAACTTTGGTCAATATCCGAAGAATCTAAGATCGTATGAGATCTTCGTTAGTTCCATCAGTTCTGGAAGGACTATTTGGGCTAGTAGCATGGTTGGCTGGGTTGCTAGGCCTTCGGCGTGAGTTTGAGCCATTATGGGAGAAGCTTGGCAAATGTTTGACTTCAGTCAACATTTTTTGTAAATGTGCTTGGATACAAATTATTTTAGTTCTATTAGCTTTGAAATGCCATGTTTGTTCTAGAATGACTTTTGGTTTGGATTCCAAGGTGATCGGGATGGGCTTGTGGTGTTTTGCATTTTGTTGGTTTTTGTGCAAGTGTTAACTTGGGTCAAAATTTTAATGAGACATCCTCTGTTGATTGTTTTTTCAATTGCGTTGAGTCCCAAATGTCTATTTAAGTGGGGTAGCATAGTTAATTTATATATTTGGTGTTGCAAATGAATCTTGAGCCCCCATCATAGATATTTCATAACTCCAAAGTGCACCTGATTCAGCCCTGACAGGTGCATCATGTACTACACATTCACGGACCAGGTACATGATATCCATATATGCCAACCATATATGCATCAATCAACCTAACTTCAGTGTTCGTGGAAAAGGTCCCGCGTTCGCAGAGGATCTGCCAAGTTCACCTCCGTGTTCGTTGACCAGGTCCTGTATTCATGAAGGCAAGTGAATGATAGTTATAAATTTTAGCCACGAACTCAGCATGCATTTTCTTACAACATCAACTCCTTGGGATGATTTTGGAGCTAGATTCATGAAGGAAAGTAGTCGGAAATTGGGGGAAATTGTAAGTTGATTCCATGGGAACATATTGTGGGTCGTTAGTAATCTAATAAACTCGTAAGTTCTATCGTTTTCTCTCTTAATTTCTTCAATATTGATAATACTTGAGTTTAAACTTGATGGGAATGTTTTGAGCTTACTAGTGCTTGGATTGTGCGTGTACTCGGGACCCAAGTTCCTTGATCTAGTTGAGACCTTGTGAATAGAGTAAAAAATAATAGTTCACCTACGGCTCCAATGATCCTATTTTGACCTGATTTTTTGGTCCAAATTCTTTAATTGAAAATTAGGTATCATTTTTCTTGTTTTTTGACATTTTCATTGCTATTTTGATAGTGTGGCACCGTTCAGAGGCCCTTAGAAAAAGGAAAAGATCAAGAATAGAGGTTTAGGTGCAGTTTCAGCCTTGAGGTAGGTTATGGTTCATTCTTTGTTTACTTGAATTGATTAGAATATATGTATGTTTAGTAGTATCAATCATTAGGAAGGCTTTAGTCTAAGGCTTTAGGTTAGTATGATCATTAGACTATACTTTCAGCCATTGGTTAGTAGCTTCGCATATAGTTGATAAGCTTAATTAAGGCTGATCCTTAGCCTTGATTGATGTTATAGAATCCTTAGAATTCTTCTAGGAGGTCGAAACTTAGGTTTATTTGTATTTGTTGACTTAGTATGGCTTCATGACCCCGACCTAGTGGCACCCACACTAACCCCCGGTGGGAGAACAAACAAATTAATATAATGCAA
Source organism: Solanum acaule (assembly GCA_036250505.1). Classification (NCBI taxonomy): domain Eukaryota; kingdom Viridiplantae; phylum Streptophyta; class Magnoliopsida; order Solanales; family Solanaceae; genus Solanum; species Solanum acaule. Next base: position 48,050 of record JAJOOR010002946.1, read on the forward strand.
TCCATAGAACAATTAAAATGACCGGTTTATAAATCAATACAAGCTTTTATAATTCCAAAATCCAGTTTGCAATAAAACAAAATTTATCATCAACACTGCAGAATTAACCCCCTAGAAATTGAATGTTGTCTACCAAAACTATAACTTTTTATAATAAGGGATGCAACCTTGAAAACCCAAGTAAACATAAGTCTAAAAGCTCTAAGTTCAAAGAGATGAACTAAGAAGATAAGAGTAATATATGGAAACCCCAAAGAAGTAGCTCACCCTTGAAATCAAATTTCACTTGTCTCACAGTAGAGGTCTAGCAGGAGCCACCTAAATATACCATATACTCAACAAAGAAAGAGAATGTGCAGTATCAGGACATAACCACCATGTACTGATAGGATCATCAGCTAGTTCCAGTTATATGAAATGTGAACAAGAAACTACAACTTGGGAAAATAGCTAATATACAATTAAATCACACTTATAGCATAACACAGACTCTGAGTCCTCACCTTGAGTTGATATGCATATAAAAAATGAACAACCATAGCACAACAACTCAACCAGGTTCTCTTATGGAACCCACACCCAAATTGTTAGTGTACCAGTGTGGTACCAAAGCAAACCATAAATGGATATCCTCGTACTAGGCATGGTATCCAAGCCAACGATTAGTATACACCAGGCGTGGTATACCAGAAAACCATGGGGATATCCTTTACAAGGCATGGTAACCGGGCCAACCATCAAACACACATCACAATGACAACCACAATGAATAGCAATCACACTTGTACACTTAAGTAAGCACATGCATTGCATGCAATTGGCAACATTGAACATTTCAAATCATACTTTTTCGATCATGTATCATGAATGTAATACTAATGAAGCACTAAAAAAGCATATATAAGATAAATGGGAAAACAAACAACCATCGCCTACCTTGAATCAAGCCTTGGAAGCTCTACTGAACATTAGTCTTCCCCTTTTTATGAATATTGGCTTGTTCCTGGTCTAAACAATAACAAAATACACAATCAATGAATAATTACCTATAAATACTCGGATTATAATCAAATCCTAACTCCAGGTGATTGTCCTGATCATCCGTACAAAAACTAGGGTTTTCCACCATTAATTCAAGTCAAACTCTCTCTAAGGTCACCCAACAAGGATTCTAAGGCCTAAGAATCACAATACCAAGGTAGGGGAATGAATTACTTATCTTTTCTGAAGAATTTAGTAGAAAAGTGAAGAAAAACACCCTAGGTTGCCCTTCCTCTTCCCAAAATGAGTTTTATAGAATAATGAGAGGTTTAGGAATTTCAGCATAAATTGTGATTTAACCCCGCTATAGCGGCTCCGCCATAGTGTGACCACCCACTATGGTAGGAGTTAATTCCACCACTATAGCTACGTGACATCTGCTATATAATATTGCATGGAACAAAAACTTGGCCTTCTCCCAAAAAGTTCGTGATAAGTTAGAAATTTTGGACTCATTTTAGGTTTCTGATTCACCAAATTATATCCTCAATGGTTGTTTATGTCCATTTCTAATTCTAATCTGTTTGAATTTCATCTATGAGAGTTGTACAAAATGAGGACAAAAGAAAGCAAAGGAAGTCAAATTCATATAATCTCTAAAGTGTTCAGCTTGAAAATCCTTTTTAATATATCGAAACACATAATGTAAATATCGATGCCATGATTGTAAAATGTTTCATGTATTTATATTTTTTTTTCTTCTTTCTTAAAAAATTATAGTTTCCACCTTTTTACAGTTGCCTACATAGTAAGACTTTGTTGTCAAATGAGTATAGTTTTTATAAAAGTTGTATAGAAACTTGATATACATATGCCTTCCATAAGATGTGGCTAGAGTAGATCATTATCAATTTTGTGATGTATACCTATACAAAGTAATAATTATTTGTGATGTATATAAATCATAATTACACTTATATAGTCTTTGTCTCGTTTGGCTGATTCAAAATTAATCGTCGCTGCCAACTTTAATGTATGTAAAGATGAGATAGTTTATTTGGTACATAATAGCAATGCAATAAGAATACGAAGCTAATGATTAAACAAGAAAAATAACAACACATGATACGAAGGGGAAGTTTTCTTCTTCCTAGAAGAAAACAATTTACTACTCTGCATTGTTGCAATTCCATCGAGCATGCCCAACTTCCAAAATACATCTTCTTTGAATATACTTCCAAAAAGGTGATGCTCAGTGGAGTTGCAACGTGTTGTTATAAAACTCATTCCTAAATTATGTCAAGAAAGGCTATTAACACAATCATATATTTGATACTTTAATGGCTGATTGAAGTTTTAGGATTAGTTGTATTCTTAATTAAGATTTGTGGGTCTTGATTCAACTTATTTGTAACTAATTTATATTACTATTAGTCTTTTTTATTCATTCAGTTGAAATCACCGTATTACTTTTAATAGGTGTATATGCTTAAATCGTGACACTGAAATGCTGCCACATTGAGATATAAGCTACACTCAAGCGCTCACATGTTTGTTTTTAAGACCTAACGGAGTCAATGCTTCGCCTAGACTTTCTAACTAAACACTGTCCAACTAATGTTGGGTTCAACACTGTTTACTTCTTGGCTTACGGTGAAGAGGGTTTTTCTCTATATACATAGTTTATGAGGTACTTGGGTTCAAAAGATCGTGCTAGGGTTGCAAAATTTGGCGTTGGAACCTCCTCGTTCTTAGTGGCACCTTTTGACTTCCTTATGAAGGTTCTAAAACGTGTTAGTCCAAAACATTCAAATCACACCATAAAGCTATTATAGACCAACAACTTTAGAACCTTCTTAAAGAAGTCAGAAGGTGGCAACAAGAACAAGAAGGTTCCATCACCAAATTTTGCAACCCTAGCACAATCTTTTGAACACAGGTACCTCATAAACTCTATATACGAAAAAAAAATCCTCTTCACTATAAGGCAAGAAGCAAAAAATGATGAACCCAACATCATTTCTGCAGTGCTTAGTTAGCTTGTCTAGTCTCTATCTGCTAGAGCAATTGAGTACACTAGGTCTTAAAAATGAAACATGTCAGCATCTGAGTGTAGCTTATTTATTTCAAATTTGTGACAACATTTAAATGTCGGAATTTTAAGCTTATTAAATCCATTAAAAGTAATACAATGCATGCAACTGAATGAAGAAAAATCAATAAGAATTAAATATATTAGTTTTTGATTAGTTGAACCAAAACCCTAAAGACTTAATTAAGAAGAAAACTAATCCTGTAACTTCAATTAGCCTATTAAAGATTAAACATATGCTTGTGCAAAAAGCCTTTCTTGACATATATCGGAAATTTTTTCTAGAATAACAAGATACAATTCCATAGAGCATCACCTAAGAAGAATCATTGTTATATCCCTCATATTTTTAAATTAGTTGCAGCGTCGTGGGACTAAAAGTGTAGAGTCACCACCTATTGTAGGAAAAATAGGAAAAACATTAATTAATTGATAAATAAATACTAATATACGAAACAAATTAGATTCTAGGTAAGGGTTCGTGTTATTACGAAGGAAGGGAATTAGGACCCTTGAGTAGCCACAACTGTGGGTCCCAACTGAACTCATTTTCTTAATTGAGGAGGAGATAAAAATTGGTTTCAAAAGTATACTAACATGAAATATGTATAAATAAATAATATTGTAAAATTTAAACATGAACGATGGTGAAATATTTACCAATTGTCAATAATACAGATAATGATGAATAAAAAATTCAAAAAGTATTCAAACTTTCTTTCAAATATCTTCTTTGGAAAACAATTCTAAATAGTTATAATAAACACTTGATAAAATTATTACAAATGAATTAAGATGAACAAAATAAATAATAATAATAATAATAAATAAGTAAAAACTAAAACTCATTTTATGTACATATAAGGTCTTGAAATTCTGAATTTTTTTCCTCATGACATAAAGTAAAAGGATCTAATGATCATTATTATCAAAATGAACTATCTATAACTCTTTTTAATCACATTAGAAATATAGTGACACAACTTCAAAAAATGGTCAATGAACAATAGAGATTTAATAAGTGATGGATCAAAGTTCCACAAGCAGATAACAAGTTCCAACAACAAAAGATTCCTCAACAATGTGTCAGCTAGTAAATGAATATTGTTCAACACATTTGAACCAATGAACAATAAGCAATACAAAATAGCAATTAAATAACATTCACCATATAGAGAAGTGATAGAAAATAACAAAGTAACAGAATCAAATTAACACAAAAAATTAGCATAAAATTGTAAAAGCAATACCATAAAAGTATAAAGAAAATTGATATATCCTATAATAAATATAACCATGGTAACTACAAAACATATCTATCATACAAGACATTAAATACCAATAAAAATAAATAAAAGGTGAAACAGACCAGAGATACTAACAAAGTTGCGCTAGACAAAAAGTTTGTTGGTAAAGTTGATTGCTCATGTAATCACCCATCTCTAACTCTCTATCCAAATCTCAATAGAGTACATCCCCAGAATTTTGACCGGCAAAAAAAAAATTAGTTGGGGGATAGGGGAAGAGGACGTTGGTTGGGTCTCGCTAGAGCCTGTGGCGGAGTCAGGATTTTCAATAAGGAGGTCCAAAATCTAAAAAAAATAGACACACGAAGTAGCCAAAGGGAGTTCGACATCTACTATATATACCTAAAAATTATTTTAACCATGTATAAATCATATAATTTTCCATCGAAGGGGATTTGGATGAACCCCCTAATTGTAAGGTGGCTCCGCCACTGGCTGGAGCTGTGGTGGTTTGATGTCGTTAGTGGTTTTGCCGAGAAAGTTCATCGGAAGATTTCTTTTTGGAGTTTTAGCATGAAATTTGCATCGAATGAGAGATCTTGAAGAGATCTACATACCTATGTAAGTTGTGTGGGATGAAAATGACTTGAACTTTATGAATTTCAAAAAGAAACTGACAGTTGATGTTCTTTTTTCTCTAAGATCAATGGAATCTAGTTAAAAATAAAAGGAAATTATTTGTGGATTCATGTAGAGGATAGTGAGGGGAAGAAGTGGTAAATTTTGGGGCCATTTCTGGGAAAATTCTCACCAGAAATTTGGCATGAAATTTATATCAAATGATAGATATTGAAGAGACCTGCATGTCTATGTAAGTGGTATGGTATGAAGATAAGACCTGAACTTCACGAATTTAAAAAAGAAAGTGGCCGTGGGTGTCTAATTTTTCTCAGATCTACAGAGTTTGGCTAAGAATCAACGGAAATGATAATTTTTGAATTCATGTAGAGGGTGAGAGGAACATGTTGTGAAATTTTGGGTCCATTTGTAGATTACCGACTGGAGTCCGATGGTGGTGGGTAGTGGTCCGACGACAGTTGAAAGGGAGGAGAAGAAGATGAAAACCTGAAATTGATCCATTTCTGATTCTAATCTATTTGAATTTCATCTATGAGAGCTTAAGTATAAAATGAGGACAGAAGAAAGCAAAACAAGTCAAATTCATAGAATATCTAAAGTGTTCAACTTGAAAATCCTTTTTAATATATCAAAACACATGATGTAAATGTCGACGCCATGATCGTAAATGTTTCATGTCTTAATATTTTTTTCTTCTTTCTTAAAAAATTGTAGTTTCCACCTTTTTACATCTACCTACAAATCAAGACTTTGTTGTCGAATGAGAATAGTGTTTTATAAATGTTGTATAGAAACTCGATATACATATGCCTTCCATAAGATGTGGCTATAGTAGATCATTATCAATTTTGTGATTTATACCTATACGAAATTAATAATTATTTGTGATGTATATAAATCATAATTACACATATATACTCTTTGTATCGTTTGGCTGATTCAAAATTAATTGTTGCTGCCAACTTTAACGTAAGTAAAGATGAGATAGTTTATTCGGTACATAATAGAAATGCAATAAAAATACCAAACTAACGATTAAACAAGAAAAATAACAACACATGATAGGAAGGGGAAGTTTTCTTCTTCATAGAAGAAAATAATTTACTACTCTAAATTGTTGCATTTCCATCGAGCATGACCAGCTTCCAAAATACATTTTCTTGAATATGATTCCTACAAGGTGATGCTCGGTGGAGTTCCAACGTGTTTTTATAAAAATCATTCCTAAATTATGTCAAGAAATGTTGTTAGCACAATCATATATTTGATTTTTTTTTATGGCTAATTGAAGTTTTAGGATTAGTTGTATTCTTAATTAAGATTTGTGGGTCTTCATTCAACTAATTTGTAACTTATTTTTATATTAGTACTACTCTTTTTATTCATTCAGTTGAAATCACCGTATTACTTTTAATAGGTGCAATATGCTTAAATCGTGACACTTAACTACCACAAATTGAGATAAATAAGCTACACTCAATGCTTTGCCTAGACATGCTAACTAAACACTGTGCAAACAATGCTGGGTTCAACACTGTTTACTTCTTGGCTTATAGTGAAGAGGGTTTTTTTCGTATACATAGTTTATTAGGTAACTCGGTTCAAAAGATCGTGCTAGGGTTGCAAAATTGGTGATGGAACCACCTTGTTCTTAGTGCTGACTTCCTTATGAAGGTTCTGAAAAGTGTTAGTCTAAAACTTTAAAATCACACCATAAAGCTATTACAGATCAATAACTTTTAGAACCTTCTTAAAGAAGTCAAAAGGTGGCACCAAGAACAAGAAGATTCCATCACCAAATTTTGCAACCCTAGCACAATCTTTTGAACACAATTACCTCATAAACTCTATATACAAAGCAGGCAAGAAGCAAAAAATGATGAACCCAACATCATTTCTACAGTGCTTAGTTAGCATATCTAGTCTCTATTTGGCAGAGAAATTGACTATGTTAGGTCTTAATAATGAAACATGTCAGCACTTGAGTGTACCTTATTTATTTCAAATTCGTGACAACATTTAAGAGTCGAAATTTGAGGTTATTAGACGTATTAAAAGTAATACAATACATGCAACTGAATGAATAAAAAGCAATAAGAATTTAATATATTAGTTTTAGATTAGTTGAACCAAGACCCAAAAGTCTTCATTAAGAAGAAAACTAATCCTGAAACTTCAATTAGCCCAAGAAAGATTAAACATATGCTTGTGCAAAAAGCCTTTCTTGACATATATTGAGAATGTTTTCTAGAATAACAAGATACAATTCCATAGAACATCACCTAGCAAGAATCATTGTTATATCACTAATATTTTCAAAGAAGTTGCGATGTCTTGGGACTCAAAAAACAACTAATTAATTTAAATAATTTAAACTTTTAGAGTCACCACCTATTTTAGGAAAAACAAAAAACATTTTAATTAATTAAAATATAAATATTAATATACTAAACCAATTAGATTCTAGGTAAGAGTTCATGTGATTACGAAGGAAAATAATTAGCAACCTTAAGAATCCACAACGGTGGGCCCTCACTGAATTCATTTTTTTTTAATTTAGGAGGAGATAAAATTAATTTCACAAGTATACTAACATGAAATATGTATATATAAATAATATAGTAAATTTTAAACATGAAAGATGGTGAAATATTTACCTATTGTCAATAATCTATATCTATATAATAGGAGAGGTGATTGCACTTATGTGTCAGCGCCACGATTAATCTCTAATTTTTAACTTTTAAATTATCAATTAATTAATTTATTAATTTGTTTTTTTAATAAAGAAAAGAAGTTACTTTTTAAGAAGATAAGTTAGAGTTTTTTTGACTTAATAAAAATTATTATTTTTTCTTTAAAAAAAAAACGTGTAAAATAGTAGATACATTCTTGAATTTTTTTTATTTTTGTAACCTCGACCGTCGTCAATGGATTTTCCGGCCACTAGCCAGTCCCCTCAGATGACTGGTCAGTTCTCTATAACCTCACCAGACCAATTTCCACATCTGTACCATCCTAAGAGTGCCAGCAAGTTAGATATTAATTTGCCTAGCGTACTTATGGAGATAAATAAGAGTGATTACAACCGACCAGATGACAAGGAGACTGATGCAGTGAAGTCGACTATAAACAATTCTGAGGAGAATAATACCAAAGTTAAATATTCTGATATGCTGAAAGGCGACAATTCATACATTGACAAAAGAAACACGTTGGAGCCGATCGCTATAAAGCATGTTTCTTTCGTAAATGGAATACCTCGTGTTACTTGGACAGAGGAGGAGGTAGAGAAGATGAATATCATGGAAAATCTGCAGTTAGCCATAGTTGGGAAATTTTCATATGGTTGGCCCGAACTAGAAGAATTGAGAATTCAAATTCCCAAACAATGTGGTATAAAAGGGGATTGTCGGATTGGGCTTTTGAGGAACAGACACATTCTGATAAGATTAAATAGAATGGAGGATTTTGTGAACATCATGGCTAAAAATGTTTATTATATTATGGCAAAGGACGGGTATGCCTATCAAATGAGGCCTCTAATCTATGACTCCAACTTTAAGCCGGAGGAGGAAACAACTCAAGCAATGGCCTGGATTTCCTTCCCAGATTTATTGCCTACTTTCTTTGGAAAGGAATCTTTGTTTTCTATTGCAGCGGCTGTGGGTAAGCCAATCCACCTTGATAAAGCCACGATCAACAAGACTCGACCTAGTTGTGCGAGAGTGAAAGTACAAGTTGACTTAGCAGCAGATTTACCTAGGCAGGTGGAGATTGAAGTGGTGGACAATAAGCATAACATGGTTAGAATGGTAGCTATCACTGTTCAGTATGATGTTTTACCCAAATACTGTAAAACATGCAAACTTCAAGGTCACTCAGAGGTGGAATGTAGAGTAATTCACCCAGAATTAAGAGAATTGTTTGAATCAAAGCAGATTAAGGAAGATCAGAATGCAGATGAGGAGGAACCTGGAGAAGGGAAACAAAAGAAGGTTAGAAGAGGGAAGTTTCAATACATGAGGTGGAATCCCACAAAAAGAAGATTTAAAAAGGATATGAACACTGGAGAATATTTGCTTGATGTTGGGCAGGATCAACCAGAAGCAGCAAAAGGCATTCATCTAAACAATAATTTTAGCACTCTGCAGGAACAAGGAGAAGAAGGAACAATGATAGACAGTGATGATCAATATAACACGAGAGAAAATCATACAAAAGGGAATGAAAAATTTACAACTATACAGGAGTCTCACATTAATAATAAATCGCAAATGATTATTTACAAACCTCAGGAGATGATTTCAGTGGTGGAGCAACAGTTGAGGTCAACTGTAGTAAGAGATCAGCAGGTCCCTGTAGTGGTAAACAGTGAGTTAATTGATAAAGCTGTAAATGATGTAGAAGATGTTATGAGTAATACATTGAGAGCACAGGCTGATATAGTTGAAAGATCAGTAACATTGGGGACAGAAAATGAGCAACAAAGACGAGAGTTGATATTGTCTTTGGCAAATGCAAAGTATCCTGAACCTATTCAAATGTATGATGAAATGGATGGTAATGGGATATCCTCTTACCCTTCAAGAAGCATTGCTCATCACGTACTTCAACAGGGGGATAATATGCACACATTGACTAAGCCTCAAACATTAATTCCCTGCACAAAAACAAGGCCAATTAGCAATTTACATGAGTTAGTCTCTCACCAGATGCAACAAACTGAAATCAGTGATGACAAGGAACATGAGAGTATAAAGAAGGTGAAGGATAGGGAGGAACAAGCAAATCATGGGATAGAGATGCAGGTGCATCAGGAAGCAGACTTAGCACCTCAATCTTCCACAAAGAACAACAATTCAAGGAATAAGGTGGAGAACAAACCTACTAGGGTGAATCCTAAGAGGTCAGGAAAAGCAACATTTAAATGATAATGAAGGCTCTGTTTTGGAATGTGAGGTCTGTTAGAACTCAACATTCATTCCATAGAATTCAAATGTTGCACAAATATCATAAGTTTTCTATAATTTCTTTAATGGAACCATTTCAAGAAGCCAGGAATATTCACAAGTACAAGAGAAGACTGGGCATGCAGTATGCAAACTACAATATAAATGGAAAAATATGGGTGTTTATTAAGGAACACATTCAGGTTGGAGTACTATCAGATACAGAACAGCAGCTGACATTACAATTGACTTTCTAGGAGTCCAGTGAATCTTTGATTACTACCATTGTCTATGCCAAATGTGACAATCAAGAAAGGCTCAGCCTCTAGAATGATATCTACTCTATTTATCACAACATGAATCACCCATGGATTGTTGGTGGTGATTTTAATGTAATATTGTCTGATGAAGAAAAGATAGGGGGGCTTCCAGTGACATCTAATGAAGTTGAAGACTTTTCTTTTTGTGTTAACTCTTGTGACTTACTGGACATCAACTTCAAATGGAGCCCATTCACCTGGTGGAATGGCAGAGCTAATAGTGATTGCATCTTTAAAAGGCTGGACAGAATTCTGATGAATCAAGAGTGCATAGGCATGGCTGGTCATGTGGAAGTGGAGCATCTAGCTAGAACAGGGTCAGATCATGCCCCTTTATTACTATCTTGTGGAGGGCAGCAACTTCATATAAGAAAACCATTCAAATTTTTAAAATTTTGGGTGGAAAAGGATGACTTTATGAAGGTGGTGAAAAGAAGTTGGGTTTCTCAAGAAGAGTCAGATATTTTTATTGCTATTAAGCAGAAAATGAAGAATACTAAGTCTGCTCTTGCTCGTTGGAGCAAAGTAAGATTTGGAGATATATTCAAACAGCTGCTCATTAGAGAGGAAATTGTGAGACTCAAAGAAGAACTATTTGAAGAACATCCTACAACTAGTAATAGACTAGTTCTTCAAAAGGCTCAGGCTGAACTGAAGAGATATTTGCACTTTGAAGAGGAGTTTTGGAGACAAAAGGCAGGGATTCAGTGGTTCTCTGAAGGAGACAGAATTACTAGATTTTTCCATAGTCTAGTAAAAGGGAGGAGAAGGAGAATGTCACTATTCAGAATTATCAAAGAAGATGGGCAATGGGCAGAAGGGAATGAGCAGGTGGCTGATGAAGCTGTCTCCTATTTTCAGAAGCAATTTACTTGTGAAAATGACCTTGCAGACATGTTTCTCCTTAATCATGTGCCTACACTAGTTACTGAGGAGATGAACAGGGGTATTACTAAGGAACCAGTAGAGGAGGAAGTGAAGAGGGTAGTTTTTGAATTGAAGGGAGAAAGTGCCAGTGGACCTGATGGGTTTACTGGTATATTTTTCCAGAGCTGCTGGGATATTGTTGGTGGAGATGTTGTTAAAATGATCCAGGCTTTCTTTGCAGGGAGCACTTTACCTAAGTCTATTACCCACACCAATTTGGTCTTACTGCCTAAAAAAGAATTTGTTCAATCTTTCTCTGACATGAGGCCAATTAGTTTAAGTAATTTTCTTAATAAGGTAATCTCAAGAGTGCTTCATGACAGAATTGAGGCATATCTACCTATTCTAGTGTCTAAGAATCAGTCTGGGTTTGTGAAGGGCAGAAATATCACAGAAAATATCTTATTGGCTCAAGAAATCATTACAGATATTCAGAAAAGGGGCAAACCTGCAAATGTAGTGATCAAACTGGACTTTGCCAAAGCTTATGACAGAGTGGATTGGAGGTATTTGATAAAGGTGCTTGAAAAAATGGGGTTTGATAATATAGTGGTGGATATGATTTGGAGACTCTTGGCTAACAATTGGTATTCTGTTCTTATAAATGGACAATCCTATGGTTTCTTTCATTCTACTAGAGGTGTGAAACAAGGAGATCCGTTGTCTCCTGCTCTGTTTATATTATCTTCTGAAGTGTTGGCTAGAGCCATGAACTCTTTATTTGATATTCAGGACTTTAAGGGATTTGGGATGCCAAAATGGAGTGATAACATTAACCATTTGTCCTATGCAGATGACACTATCTTATTTGTTTCTGCAGATACGATGTCATTGAAGTTAGTGATGAAAACATTGAAGGACTATGAGTAACAGTCAGGGCAGAAAATCAATAAGGAGAAGAGCTTATTTTATGTTCATGATAAAGCTGCTAGAGCTGTGATCCAGGATGTGGAAAGTTGTATTGGATTCCCCAGAGGAAAATTTCCTTTGATGTACTTAGGGTGTCCAATTGGACATGCCAGAAAGAGAAAGATTCACTATTCTGATCTCATTAAAAAGGTGCACAACAAATTGCAGACCTGGAAAGAAAAGATTCTTTCTTTTGGAGGTAAACACGTATTGATAAATAATGTTCTGAATAGCATCCCTATATATCTATTGTCTGCTATAATTCCTCCTAATTGTGTGATTGTTGCATAGATTTTTTGCAAGATTTCTATGGAATTTCAAGGAGGTTGGCAGAAACAAGCATTGGGTTGCTTGGGATGTCATTTGCAGGCCTAAAGAAGAAGGGGGTTTAGGCATTAGATCACTGTTTGATGTATCCAAAGCATTATTTACTAAGTTGTGGTGGATTTTTAGGACTCAAAAGTCAATGTGGACAATCTTCATGTGGAATAAGTACTGCAAGAGACATGCTCCTCAGGTGGTTGAATGGAAAGGGGGCTCTCAAACTTGGAAGTATATGATTGAAGCCAGAAATTATGTTGATCAAGAAATTTGGTGGGAGCCAAGGTGTGGAAATGCTAACATTTGGTATGACAACTGGACAATGCTTGGTGCTCTACAGTATTACCTACCAGTGTCTACCAATAGGGTTCATCAATTGGAGGATGTCAATCAGTTAGTTAATAATGGGAGGTGGAATCCTAATTTACTAAATATGTTGTTTACAGAGGAGGTTGGTAATCACATCCAACATAATCTTATGGTTGAAGAAGGGTCAACAGAATAGGACAAACCCTGGTGGATGCTTAATCCTTCTGGTAAATTCACAGTCAACTCTGCTTGGGAAATACTAAGACAACCAGGTGAAGTTCTAGAGGATTACAAGAAACTGTGGATAAAAGGAATGCCTTTCAAAGTGTCTTTTTTGAGTTGGAGGTTGTGGAAGAAAAGAATTCCTATTGGAGAAGTGCTTGTAAGAAATCAGTTGTGTGATGAAGTGTTATGCAAATGTTGTGATGAGAATGAGAGGGAAACAATAGAACATTTATTCATTAAGTGTCCAATTGCTAATAGGCTATGGGGTAAATTTGCAGCTGCAGGGGGAATTAATGGTCCTGTTTTGCAACTAAGAGATTCTGTAATGAAATGGTGGAATGCAGAAAGAACACCGAAGTTGCAAATACTCTTCAATGCAGTTCCTTTGTTTATCATATGGCAGATTTGGAAGAGGAGAAACACTATTAATCATGGAGGAAGAATGACATATGTGGGTATGGAAATAGAAATGAACAGAAACTTGTTTTCGTTAGCTAAGTATAACTTCCCTTGGCTCAGAAATTTACCAACATCTTGGCCTGGGTTGGTAAAATTTTTTGAGGAGTACACTCCCACTCTTGGTTGCAGAATAGTAGTGTGGAATCCTCCACAGATGGGGTCCTTTAAATGCAACTCGGATGGTGCATCTAAAGGAAATCCAGGCCCAAGTTCTGGGGCTTTTTGTATCAGGAATGGAGAAGGAAAGTTAATTTATGCTGAAGTCAGGAGATTATTTGATGGTACGAATCTAGTGGCAGAAGTGGTGGCATTAAGACTGGGTCTGGAGTACTGTGTACAGCATAATCTGCTCCCTGTTACACTTAAAACTGATTCCCTTTCACTGAAGAATATTTTGGATGGAATTTGGGAAATCCCTTGTAGCATAGTGATGGAGATCAAGAGGATAAGGATGCTTATGAAGGACAAGGAAGTGACAGTGGAACATATTCTCAGAGAAGGAAATCAGCTGGCTGACTTTTTCACTAACCACATTTTTTGTTTTGTAGGTACTCAAAAATTATCATACTCAAATTTTCAAGATATTCCAAGTGAGGCAAGAGGTATCATCAGTACAGAGAAAGCAAAACTTCCTAGCCTAAGGATAAGAAGATATCAAAATGGAAATTTTGATAACCATGATCATACGCAGAGAAGATAGCATGACAATAAACAGTATGATAGGGAATTCACATTACAGGCATTCAAAATTACAAACAGATGCAGCAATGACAATAAGGTGGAATCTTTTTTTTAGAATAATAAAGTACTTATCTTTCTTGAATTTCAAGCAGTGGTATCAGCTTTTAAGCTCAATCTGCTGAGAGGCGAGAAAATAGCGAAACATTGTACTAGAAAAGTAGATATATGAATATATGACGACAATCAAAAGGAAATCAACAAGGGGGAAATAGAGCGAGAAGAACAACAACTTACCCTTTCGAATTCTAGGTATATGCAGGTATTTGAGTGGCATGAGTTCAGCTGGTGATTAAATGCCAGAATCGATACTCACAAGGGACCTAAAGAAGGAGATTTAACAACAGCTCTTTGATTTGTGGACAATAAAAACTTCATAATCATCTGGAACTCACCAGATCTGCCATTGTAGAGTGAAGAAGTCTTCATTAAGATTGTTTTCATGGCATTCGTGAGACTTGGAATGTCTTAGGTGAAAACACCTTAAGCTCAGCAATTTTCAGGTTATGGACTCGAGATGGACTGTGATTTTGAAGCTCTTGATGTCTGCTCAGCTCATTGACGTTGCCCGTTATCGTTGAGAGGATGGAGATGAGTTTTTGATTCTTTCCCCTTAGTTTTCTTTACTGTCCGGACATCTGGTCTTGGACTTCTTTAGTTCCTTCCCTTTCTGTATTCTTATTGGGCCTGGGTTGGGTCAGGCTATGTAGGTTGATTTTATTTATGGAATAAAGGCCTGTTAATTTTTTTAAAAAAAAACATTCTTGAATTTTGATTTTTTTTAAATAATTAAATATTGATTGACAGAAATCTATCTATCTATCTAATAATAATAATCTTTCCACAACCTCCTTATTTATAGCAAAACAAATATATAATAATAATAATAATAATAATAAACTTAGTTATTAAATTATCTATATATATAAATAGGAGAGGTGATTGCGCTTATGTGTCAGCGCCACAATTAATCTCTAATTTTTAACTTTTAAATTATCAATTAATTAAATAATTTATTTATTTTTTTAATAAAGAAAAGAAATTACTTTTTAAGAAGATAAATTAGAGTTTTTTTTACTTAATAAAATTTATTATTTTTTCTTAAAAAAACGTGTAAAATAGTAGATATATTCTTGAATTTTAATTTTTTTTTAAATAATTAAATA
>JAJOOR010002947.1:0-61042 GCA_036250505.1 Solanum acaule
GTAACCAATCCATGCCTAGAATGACATCGAAGTCTACCATTTCTAACTCTACAAGATCTACTGAGGTGACTTTCTGAGAGACTGTGACAGGGCAATTTTTGTATACCCGTCTAGCTATAACTGGGTCACCGACTGGAATAGAGACTGAGAAGGGTTCTGAAAGAGTTTCTGGGCTAACACTGAATTGGACTGCTATGTAAGGAGTTACAAGAGAAAAAGTAGCCCCTGGATCTAATAAAGCATAAACATCAAGATCAAAGACTCATAAGGTACCGATGACTACATCAGGAGAATCTTCTTGATCTTGACGAGCCTGAAGAGCATAGAGCTTGTTTTGGCGTTGTCTACCACCAGTACCAGATGAGTTACCCTGCTGAGTCGGGCGACCTGCTGGTGCTGCTCAATTTATGTTGGGAATACTCGTAGTTACCTGTTCTTACTTTCTTAGTCTCATTAGCGTGTTCCCTAAACTTATCACCCTCAACCTGCTGAGCATAAGTCATGAGCCTAGAGATGTTTGTGTCTCCCAACAACATAACATTCCTACACTCGGTCTTCACTAAGTCTGACACTCCATACAAAAATGTATTCATCTAAGCCCTGGAATCAGCAACCATGTGAGGAGCATACCTGGAGAGTTTGTTAAACTTGAGCCCATACTCTTGGACAGTCATGTTACCCTGCCTCAAGTTCATAAATTCCTGGGCCCTTGCTTCTCTCAACTCTATGGGGAAAAACCTGTCCAGAAAGGTTTCTCTAAAACAATCCCAAGTAATAGGAGCGGCATCTGTACCCCTATTCTCCTTCCACTGAGTATACCTGATATGAGCCACATCCTCAAGTTGGTAAGATGCTAACTCAACCCGATCATTCCCAGTGACTTGCATTACCTCAAAGATCTTCTTGATCTCATTCAAGAAATTTTGGGGATCTTCTCCAACTTGCGATCCTAAGAACTCTGGTGGATTCACCCTAACAAAGTCTCGCACCCTGGTTGTAGCTGACCCAACATTTGCCTTCGCAGTAGCTTGAACTCGCTGATTGTTCTGGTTGGCCACATTCTAAGCCAACATCTGAATGGCATTCCTGAATTCAGCATTTGAGACTTCCTTATCTGGAACTGGACAAGCTGCATTTGCGTTCCTGGCATTCGAATTCCTAGCATAAGTTCTACAAGGAGGCATGATCACTGAAACGTAGAACGTTGAGTTAGAATAGAATTTAGACCATACCTTACGCACGATAAGAGTAACAAGAAAATGAAGATTTCCTAAAACACATCCCTAAAAAGGACTCTACCTAATGCGGCTTTTCAGACATCCTAGGACACTTAAACCTAATGCTATGATACCAAGTTTATCACGCCCCGAGCTACCCGCGAGACGCGGACACGGGACCTAGGACTACAAGTGATCCCAAGCTAACCCTGTTGGCATGATCATGAGCATATTACAGATAATAAACTGATGCGGAAGCTAAATCATAAATAAATCTGAATAGATGGGGAATACCCATATACTATAACTAAATATATCAAATCTGAGAGTTAACTACAAAAGAAATATCAAACTCAAAATACTAAGCTGAATCTAACTATGTCTGAAATATGCCTCTATACTGACTAGATATGTCGGGACATGCCCCAACTAGGTCTAGCAAAACTAAAACTAAAGAACTAAAATACTAAAAAGAAACTCATGACTATTGTCCTCGGAGAATGAGGACTCACCACTGATTCTGCTGAATTGGAGATCGAGAATCGATCTAAGCGTGATCTGGATTTTGAGAACCTGAACCTACATCACGAGAAGATGTAGCGCACGTATGCGTCAGTACTTGAGAGGTACTGAGCATACATAATAAAGTAATGCTGAAATAACATATAACTGAAAAAAGAAATAAAGCAATGAAATCATCTGAACATGATATAGATACTGAAAATACTGAATACTGAGCTAACTGATGCAACGACCAAATTTATAACATGTTGAGACTGAATACTGACTGTACTGAAATATGGTTCAATGCAAAAGAGTCTGACTGAACTATGGGAGCTACTAATAACCGACATAAAACCACATGAGCTAAATGTGGAGTCCGATGTATACGCCCCATCGAGAGCACCCAATATACCCTGCCAGAGGTATAGAGGCATGCTGGCGTGATCACTAAACTGATGTTGCCCACAGAGGGGACTTACACCTACGTGGATCGTAGTTCTGGGACTATATGGGTACGCTGAACCCTAGTTCAATTCGGTATTATGCTACTCCTAATGAATTGAGTAGTTAACTAGTTATGACTGAATTTCTGTAAATACTGAATAGCTCGAACTGAACATTTAAACTGAGAATGCAACAATTAATCTGATAATGATGCATTGATAACTGAGGCATATATAACTAAATAACTGAGATATCTGACCTAGCATGTGTAATTCAAGAACAAAAGAAATACATAGCATGGGTTCTGAAATTCATGCAAGAAATGATGTAATAACATGATAATCTGATTTGGAACATGTTAATAACTAATTCATGTTGGACCACCTAATTCATTTTGTGCAAAAAGTTATAACCGTTTGAAGTTGACCCAACATCCATTTTCCTTTAAATAGTTGCACACCCTCACCTACTGCCATACCAACATTTCATAGGTCTAACCACGGACCATACTGGTCGACCGTGGGTGGGATCAGAGACCATCAAAATTTTAACCCCAATGGAGGACCTCCTTACGAACTGTTGTTAGACCACGGTCCGTGTGTCAAACCATGAACCGTGTGTCAAACCACGGACCATGTGTTGGACCACGGATCGTGTGTCAGACCACGGACAGTGTGTCCGACCATGGACTGTCGGTGGCTTCAGTGGTTTCTGCACCAAGTCTTGCAAAGCTGCATTTTTTCTATTTTCTTGAATCTAAGGTGTTACAATATCTCCCCCTTGGGATCATTCGTCTTAGAATAAAGTCAAAACAAGCTAAGTATGGAGGGAACGAGCTGCAATCCCTACCACTAAGTACTAGAAACTGATATCTAACTAAACAGAGTTCCAAGAACATGCAAATATGGTGAAATGCAAGAATAAATGAGGGAACAAAATACTTAGTTTGAATTATTCAAGAGTACACTAAGAAACTAAAGAGGAACTAGTACCTCAAGTTGTAACGGAATTAGAAGGAAAGAGGTGAGGATACTTGGCCATCATGGCTTCTTCTGCTTCCCAAGTAGCTCCATCTACAGACTGACTCCTCCACAAAACCTTCGCTGAAGTGACTTCCTTATTTCTCAGCATACGAACCTAACAGTCAAGAATCTCAACTGGCACCTTTTCATAAGCAAGAATATCTTTCACGTCCACACTCTATAATGGTACTATCAATGTCGGATCACCCACATATTTCTTTGACAAGGAAATGTGAAAGACTGGATGAACCACTGCTAGTTTTGCATGCAACTTTAACTCATAAGCCACATTACCAACCATTTTCATTATTTTGTAAGGACCTACATATCTATGACTAAGCTTCCATTTCTTCCCAAATATGATCACCTCTTTTATAGGTGACACTTTCAAGAAAACCCAATCATCAATTTTAAACTCTAAGTCCATTCTCCTCACATATGCATAGGACTTCTACTAACTCTGAGATGTCTTTAGTTAATCTATGATGAGTTGAACTTTCTACATAGCTTCATGAACCGAATCTAGCCCAATCAAGGATTCTTCACCTACTTCAAACCAACCAATTTAGGACTTGCATCTACGCCCATATAGTGCCTCATATAGGGCCATCTGGATCCTGGAATGGAAGCTATTATTATAGGTGAACTCTATGTGAGGTAGGTGATCATCCCAACTACCCTTGAATTTTTTCATAGAAGCTCTCAACATGTCCACTAAGGTTTGATTGCTACTTTCTACCTGACCAGTCGTCTGTGGATGAAATATTGTACTGAGATTTACCTGAGAGGTAAACTAAAGACCTCTATCTAAAATGATAGACAAGGGAATCTCGTGCAACCTGACTATCTCATTGATGTAGAGTTTGGCGTAGTCCTCTACTGAATCTGTAGTCTTGACAGCTAAGAAGTGAGCAGACTTAGTGACTCTGTCCACTATCACCTAAATAGAGTCATGTTATTGGCGAGTATGAGGTAAACCTGTAATGAAATCATGTTTATCACTTCCCACCTCCCTATAGTAATGTTAATCTCTTTAGTCATACCTCCTGGTTTATGATGTTCTACCTTCACCCGTAGATAGTTAGGAAACTTAAACACAATGTCTGGTATGTCCCTCTTCATGCCGTTCCACCAAAAGATTTCTCGTAGATCACGGTACATCTTAGTGGCATCTGGATGAATAGAGTATCTGGAATTATGGGCTTCTGGCATCTGGATGAATAGAGTATCTGGAATTATGGGCTTCTGTAAGGATCTGCTACCTCAACTCACCCATATTAGGAACACATAAGTGACCTTGGTAACGTAACACACCATCTCCCCCTTGGGACAAAACATCAACTTTCTGCAGATGAACTGCACCTTCCAACTGAATTAATATAGGATCACTATCCTATTTTTTTTTAACCTCTTCTACCAATGAAGATTCTAATCCATTCTGAACTATCACACCACCATCTGATGTGTCTGTAAGTCAAACTCCTAAGAGAGCAAGTTGGTGAAGATCTTCCCATGGATAGTCTCCTGATGGCATCAACCACTACATTGGCCTTACCCGGATGATTGAGCACATTCATGTCATAGTCTTTGATGATTCAAGTGATTTTCTCAAACGAAGATTTAACTCTTTCTGGGTGAACACATATTGCAGGCTCTTATGAGATGTGAACATATCGGAATGAACACCATACAAGTAGTGTCTCCAAATCATTAGGGCAAATACTATGACTACAATTTCATGATCATAAGTTGGGTAATTCTTCTTTTAGACCTTAAGTTTTCTAGAAGCATAAGCTATGACCTTACCTCGCTGCATCAACACACAACCTAGGCCGACTCTGGATGCATCACAATAAATCACATAATTGTTTGAACCATCTGGTAGAGCCAAGACACGGGCCGAGTCAACCTAGTCTTCAGTTCTGAGAAGATTTTCTCACACTCATCTGACCATTGAAATTTGACGTTTTTCTAATTCAACTTGATCAATGGGGAAGTAATGAATGAAAATCCATCAACAAATATCCTGTAATAACCAGCCAAACCTAAGAATTTTTTTATATTAGTTAGAGAGTTGGGTCTGGGACAGTGTGTACTACCTCATTTTTTTTAGAATCCACTCGGATCCCTTAGCTGGATACCATATACCCAAGGAAAGTGATAGATTATAGCAAGAATTCACATTTGTTGAGCTTAGCAAATAGTTAGCGATCTTTGAGAGTTTGCAGGACAACTCTCGTATGAGTCGCATGCTCCTCATCACAACGAGAATAAATGAGGATATCATCAATAAAGACGATGACAAACAAGTCCAAATATTGTTTGAACACCCTTTTTATTAAGTCAATGAAAGTTGCAGGAGCATTAGTTAGTCTAAAAGACATAACTAAGAATTCATAGTGACCATACCGAGTCTTGAAGGTTGTCTTCGGGATGTCACTATTTCTGACTCTAAGCTGATGATAGTCGTATATGAGGTCTATCTTAGAAAAGCAACTAGCACCCTGAAGTTGGTAGAACAAATTATCAATCCTGGGGATGGGTTACTTATTCTTGATTGTGACTTTATTCAATTGGCGATAGTGAATGCACACCCTAAGAGAACCGTATTTCTTTTTCACGAACAACATTGGAGCACCCAATGGAGAGAAACTAGGTTTGATGAAGCCCTTATCTAGAAAGTCTTTTAACTGCTCTTTCAATTCCTTAAGCTTGGTCGGAGCCATTATGTCAGGAGGAATCAAAATAGGCTAGGTATCTGGGAGGAGATCTATTCCGAAGTCAATTTCCCTTTCTTGAGGAATTCCAGAAAGATCTTATAGGAACACTTCTGGAAACTAATTTTCTACTGGGATTGACTCAAGAGTTGGGGTTTCAGAGTTTGAATCCTTAACCCGAACTAGATGATAGATATACCCTTTAGAGATCATCTTCCAGCCCTTAAGGTAAGTGATAAATTGACCTATTGGTACAAAGATACTACCCTTCCATTCTAAGATTGGCTCGTTTGGAAACTAAAACCAAGTAATCCTAGTTTTACACTTGACTGAGGCATAACATGAATGTAACCAATGCATGCCTAGAATGATATCAAAATCTATCATTTCTAACTGTATATGGTCTGCTGAGGTGACTTTTTGAGAAACTTTGATAGGGAAATTTATGTATACCCGTCTAGCTATAATTGGGTCACCAACTGGAGTACACATTGACAAGGGTTATAAAAGAGTTTCTAGATTGACATAGAAGTTTACTGCTATATAAGGAATTACAAAGGAAAGTGTAGCCTTTGGATCGAACAATGCATAAACATCTAAATGGAGGACACGTAATGTACCAATGACAACATCATGAAAATCTTCCTAGTCCTGGCGAGCCAGGAAAGCATACAACCTGTTCTGGCACTACCCACCACTTATACCAGACGAGGCACCCTGCTGAGTTAGGCGACCTGCTGGTCCTGTAGACTACGCCCTATTGATGTTACCTCTTTTCCCCTGCGTAGAAGAAGGGTAATCCTTCAACCTATGGCAAGACTGACCACACCCAAAGTACCCTTCTCTCCTGGCAAGACACTCACCTGGATGGTTATTACCACACTTTGGACAAGTTGGGAAAGTCCTGTTACCTGAATTACTTCCTTGAGACTTAGAGCCTGATGCTTTACTTTTCTCATCATGTTGAAACCTGTGGAATAAAGCACTAGCTGATGAAGGTGTTGGGGTTGTAGACCTCTACTGAAACTGTGAGCAATTTCCACCACTCGGTCTCTCATGCGAGTATTCATAATTCCCTATTCTAGCCTTCTTGTTGTCATAGGCCATTTCCCTAAGCTTATCTCCCTCAACCTGCTGAGCATGAGTCACGAGTCAAAAGATATCAATATTCCCTAACCGCATAGCATTCCTGTGCTCGGTCATTACTAAATTGAATACTCCTAACAAGAACTTTCTCATTTGTGCCCTCGTATCAGTAACTATGTGTGGAGCATACTAGTAGAGATGGGTGAACTTCAGCATGTACTCTTAGACCGACATTGAACCCTATTTAAAGTTCATACACTATTGTGCCTTAGCTTCTCTCAACTCTCTTGGGAAGAACCTTTCCAGAAAAGCTCCAATAAAACAATCCCAAGTCACAAGAGTTGCATCCGCACCACTGTTGTCTTTCAACTGAGTGAACCAAATATGAGCCACATTCTTAGGTTTATAGGGTGCTAGCTCAACACTCTCAGTTCCAGTCACTTGCATTACTCCAAGAATCTTCTTAACCTCATTAATGAAGTTCTGTGGATCCTTACCACCCTTTGACACTTGAAATTCTGGAGGATTCATACGAACAAGGTCTCTAACCCTAGCTGCAATTGATCCACCATTAGTGTTTGCAGAAATGATGGCCTGCTGATTGTTCTACTTGGCTACACTATGAGTCAAGAGTTGGATCATATTCCAAAATTCTTCATTCGTAACCTCATGATTCGGGATAGGAGGAACTGCATTAGCATTGCGTGCATTAGCATTAGTGTGTTAACTCTACGAAGTGGCATGATCTGAAATGAATAGCGAAAGATTAGAAAGGAAAAGTTGAATCATACCTCATGCACACTAAGAATAGCAAGGAAAGTGAAGTTTTTCTTAAAACACTTCATAGCCTCCCCCTCATAGGCGTGGCGCATTTCAAACTCACGGAAGGGATGTTACTTAGTGCGACTTTTAGACATCCTAGCACTCTTGAAACTAATGCTCAGATACCAAGTTTGTCACTCCTTGAGGCTACCCCCTTGACGAAACACAGGATCTAGGATCACGAGTAACCCCAAGCTAACCCTGAGTCTAGCATATCATGAACATAATGAATATATCTAAGTAAACATGAACTAAGTGGAAACTAAGTCAATAAATATCTTAAGAGGAACAATTCGAACTAGTCAGAATAATCATAATAAAACATAACAGGAGTTTAGTAGTAACTGGAAGGACAACTTAACAACTCAAGTTGAATCTACTAATATGTCTGAAAAGCCTTTAACTGAGCTGAGTTGTTGGGACATGCCCTAAGCTAACTCTAACAAAAACTAAAAAGTGAATATAAAGAATAAAATTGAAAGCATCTCTATTGTCCTCGAGGTATGAGGACTCACCACTGAAGCTGTTGAAGTCGAGAATCGATCTAAGCGTGATCTGGATGTTGAGTGCCTAAACCTACGTAACAAAAGTATGCGTTCGTACTTTGAATGTACTGAGCATGCAAGATATAGATATGCTAAGCTTAACAAAGTATATAAGTTGAACATTGCATAACTGAGCAATGATATAATCTAAACAAGGAGAAAGACATGTACTCAAATATAAATGAAAACAGAACTGGACGTAATGACCAAGCACTAATCATGAAGATAACATGTTGAACTGTATACTGAAGTAACTTTTGAAAACCTTGTCAATTCTCTAAGAGTCTGACATTGGGAGCTACTATCAACCAACATAAACCACCTGACCTAAATGTGGAGTCCAATGTATACGCCCATCGAGAGGACCCAATATACCTTTCCAGGGGTATAAGGGCATGACTTACGTGATCACTATATTTGATGCCAAACAGTGGGGACATATATTCCTACACGGGCACGTAGTTATGGGACTATGAGGGTACTCTAAACCCTAGTCCAACTCGGTGCTAAGCCTACTCCCAATTAATTATATATAATGCACTAAGTAATGAATAGCTCAAAATATTTACATGCTAACTGAGATTGCATATTTATATATTTAGAATGTGACAATCGAAATCAAGAGCATGATTTTCTGTTTAACTGACCTAAGAAGTATAATTCATGAACTAAGAGAATTTACACAAACTAGTGTTTTATACAAGGAATTAAGCAAATTTTCCAAGAAACATGTTATTTCGATTAAGGATACTAAAAAGCTAAATCACAACAAACCTCGAAGGTTTAGAAACCCTAGGTCTAAAAAAGATGTGGAGAATCAAGGAACTGACTGAATTCAAGGGACCTAGTGGATCAAAGGACCCACTAGTGAAATTCCATATACAAGGTGATGAAATCTATGGAGAAATCCTTTGGATTTTTTGGGCTGAACTTCAAAAAACACAGTTGCTTGTTCTTGGGAGGTTTTGTCGACTTTTCCTCTTCTTTTTGCTCTAATTTGGGTAGTTTTAGGAGAATAAGGGTTTTGGATAGATTCTGACTAAGTTATTTGGCTTAGACTGAGTAAAACGACATAGTTTAGGTATGAAATGACATAGTTTAAGTGCCCCCAATGCATAAGGAAAAGACAAAAATGACCTTGACTTAAAAGTTGATGAAGGACATCTAATATAGGACTGACAAGATATTTTTAGAACTACCGGCCATCAACTGGGGTCATGGTTCATGCTCTAATCGACAGGGGTTCACTAAAACGAGTACAACTTTTTACTCCGAACTTGAATTTTAGCAAACTCGGTGGTGTTGGAAAGAGGATTCAAATATCTTTAGTTAAATAGTTCATAGGCCACTTTATTCATTTTGTGCTAAAAGATATGACCGTTTGAAGTTTACCCAATAACCATTTTCCTCTAATTAGTTGTAGACCCTTACCTACGGTCCGTAGGTCCAACCACGGACCATACTTGTCAACCGTGGGTGGGATCAAAGACCATCAAATTTTTTACCCCAACGACAGACCCCACCTACAGACCGTGTGTCAGACCACAGAGTGTAGGTGGCTTCTGTGGTTCTTGCACTAGGTCCTGGAAAGCTGCACTTTTTCTATTTTCTCGAATATGAGGAGTTACACGGTGCCCCCTCCCACTCAGTACTCCAGGTTCGCCAGGTCCCTTACTCTTTCATCCTTTTTTCCGTGTGTGTTCCCTCGAATCTTACCTACGTTATTTTATTGATATTCACTCTTAAACTCATCATTACTCCTCTAGAGATCCTGCATATCATAATCACATCTCTTAATTTACATTTTAAATTAATGTAAAGTTAAGAGCTAGGAAGGTTCAAGAGGTCCTTTTAAGTCAAAAATGAGAACTCTTTTGCAATTACCTATAGTTTTAAACTAAATCTTGAGTAAATGAGTATGATAATGAGAAGTGTTGTATTTCATGTTTCAAAAATGAGTATAAGGGAAATAATTATTCCCAAAAGTAACACTTTTGCATTTTAATGAAAGAAACATCAATTTCTAAATGAGTTATGATTTCAGAGATGTTTTTAGAGTACTACCTCTTTTAAGAGGATTTTTTGAGTAAGTATCTCAAATTGAGAAAGAGTTATGTTTTATACTTTTGAGCATGAGTTTATATTATTGGGGGTAGTATTGAGCCCTAATATGGGGTTGAATTCAGATAACTGATATTCCCTTAAACCATGTAGCCAACATGGGTAAAGGATCGTATTTTTTAGACGACTCCTTATTTCTTTTACGCATAGCTTAGTGGATCCACTTAGTTGAGGAGTTCTATACCCCCGTAAAGGTATATGATAATTCTGACAGTGTGGGCAAGACGTTGTATCATCATATAGCTCATAATGATGGTTGTCGATTAGAGAATCTCCCAAATAAGATTAAAGAGTATGTTATGGTATTTTTATACATCATTGAGTTTTATCTCCTGTTTTAAATATTGAATCTATCATTGTTGCTTTGTATTGAGTTTTGTTTAGGTTAGTATTTCTTCCAACCTTGTTAGTTCAGTTTACTAGTGCTTTCAGTATTCCCATTACAAGCTCGTACAATAATGTACTAACGTCATTTGACCTGCATCTTTTTATGATGCCGATATAGGTGTTCACGGTCATTAACAGGTGCTTTGTTGATACCATTTGCATTCTAGTTAGTTTTAGTGAGCCTCCTTGCTTTCGGGAGGGTTACACATTTATATTTCAACTTTGTTAAGATGTCGTGGGTCTTGTCCCGACATCTATCATAGTATTTAGAGGATTCATAGACAATAGTAGTTGATGAGTCTTTCACTGTTTCCCTTGTAATTTTTACTTTGAGTTGGTTGCTTATGTTTATATAAGTATATTCAGACATTCATAGAGTTATGTTGTTTTGTGATATTATAACTTAAATTTTAGTAATTGGAGCCCCCATTTTACTTGAGTAAGTCTTCTACTAAGCAGTCAGTCAGGCCAAGGGTTCGCTTGGGGACCAACCATGGTTTTCGAGTGCCATTGATAACGCTGAACTACACTTCATTTGATTCTAAGTGTTGGCGGTCACGAACAAGTACAAACCCAACTAATAGTTGGGGGCGATCCCACAGGGAGTGATACAATAAATAATTCAATTAAGAAGTAAAATGGTGTTCTAATCATTTGTAGATGTAGATATTTTCGCAACAATAAAGTAAATTGCAAGGTTTTGACAATTAATGTAAAATGGGGGTGATTTGGGTAACCAAATTAAGACTACTAAAATAAGGGGTAAATAAATAGAGAGGGTTTCTTGGGAG
This sequence comes from Solanum acaule, assembly GCA_036250505.1. Taxonomy (NCBI): domain Eukaryota; kingdom Viridiplantae; phylum Streptophyta; class Magnoliopsida; order Solanales; family Solanaceae; genus Solanum; species Solanum acaule. Next base: position 11,657 of record JAJOOR010002947.1, read on the forward strand.
TGTGATAAATTTAATGTCAATTTCGCGAAATGGGTGATTATTGTTTACTAAAAGTCGTTGAATTTTAGTGGGTAGGCTAGTCATTGGGTGCAATAGTCATTTCTCAATCAACTATTACGAATCAAGTGAGTTCTTACAAACCTAAACAAGCACAACATAGATTAACAACACATTACCTTAATCAATCTACTTTTCAAGCTAGATTTGTAAGATTGCATTCAGCCCACTTCCTCTAACTAAATCTGTAACAACACAATCAATACAATCATCAACTAACAATCAACTCTAACACTTCTTTCTCAAGAAGTATGGAGTACTAAGCTAGAATTACATTTGAGACTACGTAATCAAATCCCCAAGAATGGGAGTTTTAGCTAAACGTAATAAAGAATAAGAAATTGTTGCCAACAATGTTTTTTCCATCAGATTGGGCAACAACCCACAAGTCTCCAAATGGTCAAATTGAAGCTAAAAATCTCACAAACCTTAAAAATCTACTCAAAAATGTAAAAACAATGCTTTAGAATATTCAAGATCAAAAACCCAAAAATGGATAATGTGGGAACTCCTTTTCTTCTTTTCAAAATTGCATTTATACATTCCCAGAATTTTAGCACGGAGTTCATTCGATGAAATAAGTCGGGATCACCCAACCGGTTGGTGAAGTGCCTAGTGCTCCTCTACTCACCTTTTAGGTGTGCCTTTCTTCAGCAAAATTGTTTTGTAACTTTCGGTGATTGAAATCGACTTCACCGATCTGTTCGATGCATCGCCGAACCACCAGTTTGTTTGCCAAGTTTGTTTTGTCCAAAGGCTGGCACTCTGGAGCTTTGGGCGAGCTTAAGGTCCACTTGGCAAGTCGCCGAATGGCTTCGGCGAGTACCAGTGTTGCCTTCCTTCAACTTTTTCAGTATTTTTCGCTCATTTTTGCCTTGTAATGTCCTTGCCTTGCTCTTTTGCCTTCATTACTACAAATTAACAGCTTAACATCAATTATAAGCATAAAATAGGCATTGAGGACACTAATTTCGTGAATATTAAGTTGTAAATGAGTCAAAATCCCTGACTCATCAACACCCCAACTTAAACTTTTGCTTTTCCTAAAGTAAAACACAAGATTAATCAGGTCAACAAGGATGTCTACAAATAGTATTACTTGAGACTCAACATGAATGCACACGAGGTTTAATCTACCCAAGCAATACTCAATTGTGTGCTAAAAGTTTCAAACTGTGACTAGTCATCATCAAATAGAAGTCAAGCTCACAATGCTTGCTGCAAATGCAAATTAAAGTTCAACAAGAGTATTTGAATGCCCTCACAGCAAGAATGATTTCATGCCCACACCATCAAAATTTAAGAATTAAAGAATCAAAATCAACTCTCACACTCTTAAAGATAAACACATGCATGATTTTACCCATATGTTTGCCCGTATTTTCCAATCAACATGTCATTCGGCTCAATCAAGATCATCTATGTCTTTCAAGGCTTGTAACGGGTCTGAATGTAAACATATGATTGTTTTGTCTTAGTGCCTTCTACCTTCATGAATCATGGCTTGCATTTCACTTCTTCTCATTTTCTTCCACTCTTTTGATTTTCACAATCCACCCTAAGTGCTTTTAAGTACAAAGATTCTTATATGGCTCATTGGACACCCTTTTTCTTTCCATCATACACTTCTTTTTCAATCTTATTTTCTTTTGCTTTGCTTTCTCCTTTTTTTTCATTTTTTTATATGGAGGGGTGCCATCTTTTTCAACACAATTTTCTTCTTTTTCAAGAGAGAATTTTCACAAAGTTCTTGCTCATCTTCTCTCTTCAATTTTCACGACACCCCAACTTAGGTTTTTTGCCTAAGTTGGCTATTCAAACAAACCAGAGCTTTATAAGTGTTTTAGCTGGGAAGGAAAAAGGCTATATGGATTCATTTTTCATCCAAAATAAGGGTAGGCTCAAATAGTGTCAAGCTAGGTTCACACACTAACAAGGTGTTCACAAAAAGGTATAAAGGTAATTTGGCTCACTCTCAAAAATTTGTGCCTAAGATCATTTTTTTCATTCACCGATGTTAGGCAATTGGACCAACGGGGCAAGTTATAAATATCACGAAGCACATATTTAGAGAAAATCTCACAACACAAGGCATTCAACAAAATCATCAATTATAAATCTACAAATTTAGCTCGCGTGCAACGATTACCACAAGACTCACATTAACCACCGACTAGTCACAATGATATGCCAAGAGTTCACACATGACTTATGCAACTGAAATTTGCCATATTAGACTTGCGCAAACATATCTTTCAATCTAGAGCACTATTCGAGTCATTGGTATTGATCGTGACCGATACCCAATTATGCAAGAGAATAACCTCAAAAATCAAACATTAAGAAATTAGATAGTGGACAAATGGGATAAAGAACCATCAATCAATTTCGAACACAGCAAAAAGTAGAAAAACAATCATCCAAAACATAAAGACAATCACGCAAAATAGAATAAATACAAACCAAAGGGTTAGCTCCCCCCCCCTAAACAAAACTAAACAGTGTCCTTAATGTAAAAGCAATGTAAAAGTCTCAGAAAAAATACAGGAAAGGTGTCAAGATCCGTCTGTAAGGCTAGGATTGGGAATCAGGAGCTGTCTCCATTAGGGCCTTAGTTCCCGCCTCTCCTCCGGAAGTAGGATGTGCTTCACTGGATCAAATCATCGAGGTATCCTGAAGTGAGGCCTCCATCGCCACCTGCACCATCGCACCCTCCAAGTACTCCAGCTCATCATAAACTACAGCATCCTGGGTCCTAAGATATTCCTCATCAGACTAAGGAATGTCTGACTTATAACCATCATCAGCTGAAACAATATCTCTAGTTGTAGTGGCCAGAGGGATCTCAAAAATAGCTAGCATATCTAAACTTGGAACCTCTGGAAGGTCCACAGTGGAGAATACTCTAGATAAATAGGTGGATTTGAGCTCATCCACATCACGTCTCAATTCTAAAACATCTTTCCTCAAGTCTGTAACATCATCGGACTGGCGACATCCATGCTCACATGCCTTAACTTGAACAACGAAGGCGACCAAGGCTAGTCCATGTGTAGAAATCAACTTCCAGTGCTCTCCTAACTCAACTCAGTTTGGGGTAAGGGCAGCAGCAATGACCCACTCAATTAATCTTGGGACAACCGCCTCAACTCGGGAAGCACGTACATTAACAGACTGGCTAGATGGCCTATCTTATATAGTATCAACTGTGTTAAAGGGGGCTGATAAATATCAACAAAAGTAGTAGGAGAAGATGAGCTAGGTGTACCTGAAGGCTCGTAAACATGAGTGGATGGAGTAGCGTATGCCTCTAATGCATCTACATCAACAGTTGGGGAAGTGTCCACCGGCGCGGCTCTCTTTTGCTCATCCTAATCCCTAGTGTACTCGGCATTGATCCTCCGGATGTTAGTAGAGCAACTGGGATCCACTTCTACATCGGTCTTTGCCACAAAAGGCACTCTAGCTCACTGGTACAACTCTGTGATAACTATCAGGAATGGTAGTGATGTCTTGCTCTACTTGGCCTTCATGGCCATCTCCTGCTCAATAATTATCCCGAGATTCAATCTGTCTAGGTCAATGATTGATCCCAACAAAGCTGCCTCTAAGTTTCGAAGAATGGACTCATTCTAAGATGGCATGAGTGTCCTGCTAATGAAACCAAACCAGTACCTCACAGCTACATTAGGGTCCTTCTTCTCAATATGGACCCTTTGCTCATTCCATAGCGGTAATAATGCCAGAAATCAAGGGAGCCAACCATCCCTTAAGATTGTCGAAGGTCTTCTTCTTAATCCTATCTAATAAGAAATTGCTTATTTGGACTGTGTACCCTAACGCCTCATTGTTGTCTCAACTGCTGCACTTTACCTTTTTACCTCGCACCACTACAAGATCAATAGGTGCAAATGAGTTGTCCTTCTTCTTGCCTTCCATGACCAGCTTCCTATACTCCTCATAGAACTCCTGGACCCAAGAACGTATATTAGGACCCCGGGGCTGCGTAAATCTTTGGAATTTGTAGAAGCGAATTATCTCCAACACAGCAGGGTACCTGTTCACCACCCCATCAGTAGCCAACTTCTTCTCTTCTAGAATTGTTCGCAACTGGAAGCCTTTAATCTGTTCATCGAACGAGGTGGAGGTTCCTATACTGGGGGCACTTGTGGTGCCTACTCAATTGCATGTGGTTGAAGAGGAGGAGGAGTCAGGAGTACCAGTAGTCTTGCCGGATCGTGCATAGTTTTGGAGCACAACTGAGCTGGTGTTCGCTAAAGGGTTGGATCATCTTCTGCCTCAGACTCATAGGCGGACGATCTAGACCCAGAATTTTCCTCACAGTCAGACTCAAAAGTGGTGAGGTGGGAGGAGTAAATACCGATGTTGTCAGAACTTAAATCAATCAGACTCGACTCTGTATTGCCTTTTCCTTTATATATCCCCTTCCCCCTATCGGAGGAGGTTTGGGTCGTGTTGCTCGTGGAGGAGTAGACTCCTCATAAATGACCACCCCTCGTGCCCTCTTTCTAGGTGGTAAATTTCTTGTAGGTACCTTGGACCTAGCCATATCTACAAGACAACACAAATTGAACAACCGCGGTTTCCAAGGGTTAGTGCTCGGCAAGTCGCATAACTCATTCGGCGAGCCTTTGAGGGCTTGCCAAAATTTACAGAATCCAAATGGCAGGAGGTCAGCAAAAGTCGATGAGGTTTGGGGTCAATTGGCGAGACGTCGGACTAGATCGATGAGCGAAAAGTAGCTCATCGAATTTCACAAAAAGATTTCCAATAAACAGGGTTTCAAATAGGCGATAAAACAGGTCATTCGGCGAGTCACCAAGTAAACTCAGTGAGCTCAGGCGTATCGCTGAATGTTATAGAATCCTATAGAAAAGTTTCAGGGCAAAAGGGCAAGATAAGGGATCAGTTGGCGAACACCCAAGTCAGTCGGCGAGCTCGACTAATCTCGCCGACTAGTCTCTTATGCCAATTTCTTACCCCGACCCCCAATTATCAACATACAACCAACAACAACCAAATCAAATCCCTATTCTATGGAATTAAAGCCTAGCCCATATAATTATCAACCACAGTGTACTCAGACTTCCCCCAAAATCATCTAAAATCGACCAATCAACATATTTTTCCCTTACGAACGATGTCACCCAATATCTCATTGGGAAATTTATGTTTTTCGGTGCAATTTGGGTTACTTAGACTTCACCCACACTAAACCCAACATGCATAACCGTCGATCAAACAATTTAGACCCGAAATAATAATTTAAACAGGCCAATCATCTAGCATGCTTGATTTACCTAAAAAAAAATCGACTAATCAATTAATCATACAAGGGAAAATAGTACATCCATCTCTTATACACACATGCTTAGGAAATGGAAAGAAATTAATGCAAGTTAAAGATACCAACCTTAGAACGAAGCAGATAAATAAACAACGCAGGCGAAGGAGAAAGCAAGCCAAACAATGATTTCCAACTATGCAACGATACCGACACAAGAATTTAACAAGAAATATGATCTACTATGAAGGCGAGATAGTGCAAGAGTCGAAAAATGCAAAATAACAAGGAGTTATGAATTTAAAACAATTGGAAGCCTTTTGATTCTTTAGTTCGCACCTCGATTGGCGATGGCCAGTTATGTCACCTTAGCGATGCGCCGATTGGATCGTGGCCCGCTGAAGTTACCAGAACTCTAGCCTTTTGGTTGGTCAAAAAGGCGATCCACATCGAGTTTTGCCGACCCACTCGGCGATTCACTGAATAGGTCCTGAGCTTGCCCAATTACCTATTTCTCCCCAAAGTCAATTTTTCAACCTGCACATCCAACATCCGTTATTCAAATAATAATAAAAAAAAAACTAAAACTTGGGTTGGCTCCCAAGAAGTGCCTTATTTAACTTCGTGGCAGGAAGAAGACAAGCTTTCAAGCTTTATTCTTTTCGTTAAACATGGTATCACTCGGTAAATCTCCTTTTGTCCATGGATTCAAATGAGTCGAAATTTGACCCATCTATGTTTCTAGCTTCTTAATAGACATCGAGTGTGAAGTAACTATTTAGTTAAGAGAAGAGACGTCATCTTTCGTTTCCTTTTGCAACTTTCCCAATCCTTTCAATTTGTTGGGAATACTCGCAAGCATATCTCCAGTGCGGATATTTTCAGGATCAGCCCTTGGCTTTTTTATCTTTTGACGCTCATGACGAGGCACATATCATTCTTTTTCGCCATCTCGCTCCCTCTAATTTATACCACAGTCACGTCGTTCCTTATCGTGGTCTCTCCAACTATCATCGCTATCCCTGTTCCAACCTTGATTCCCACCCGGCCTTAGATAGTTCAAAGAAGAACCCCATCCTTGATATGCCAAGAAATGCCCTTCTTTATTTTTGATGGACTCAAAGTGTGCTTCCTCAGGATTCACTCCACTAATTCCAACTCAACCATGTCTCATGAATAGGCTTGCCATCAACTCTCTTGATGTTCTAAATATTATCGCTGAACTTCAACATTTTCGTGTGACAGAAAAACTTACATAAAATGCATCAGTGAGTTCCTACCAATAAGTGATTGATACCCTTGATAAATCAGTCAACCACTTTGTTGCCTCTCCCATTAGATGAAATAGAAACAAACGAACTTGGACCGTTTCCTTAGTGATGCTATTTAAAGAATGTGGCCCACACACATCCACAAAGTTTAGGATGTGGTCATGAGGGTTGTAACGACCCAAAAAACTAGTAGGTGAAACTAGAACCTAACGAGTTTGTTTTAGAGTTTGGTATGGGGTTTGAAGTTGTAAAATGATGTCCCGAGCTTAGGTTGAGGTGTTTAGGGGTTAAACATCAGGGAATTACCCAACAAGGACCAACCAAGGGTCCTTGAGGGGGACCCTAAAGCCTAACCCCCAAAGTTCCCCAAATCTGCCCACGTTGCCAAAAAGTTGTGGGCTACGGATGGGACCTACGCCTCATAGGTCCATCCACGCCTCGTGGGTTTACTCTATAGGTCAAGGGCCAAGATGGCAAGTTGCTGACCCAAACCACGGATATCCATCACGGCTCGTGGAACCACCCATGGTCTGTGGGTGGGGTTTCGTAGGTCATCACTGTAAAGCTGTCCAATTTCGGCCAAAGGTAAGGTTAGGATGGTAACATCCTAATTAATTAGTAATGGGTTGGGGACGGTTAATATTGATTTATTAAAGTTAGTTAAGGCTTTTAAAAGTATTAAACTCCTTTTTCAACTCATTATTCCAAAACACTCAAAATTAGAAACTACCCTCTCCAAATAATCCTCTATCTAGAAACCACCATTGGAGAAGAAGGAGGCAAGGTTTCAAGCTCAAGATTTCACTTTTCTCACCCAATTTTTGTGTAGTTTCTTCCATAGAGGTATGATAGTCTTCATACTTTATTATGTTTCATTCAAGGAGCCCTATCAAAAGATGATTTCAAATTTCCAAAATCCCCCAAAAAGCTAGGGTTTCAATCTATGCATGGGTTCAATTCCAAATCGTTTTCAAAGGTTTATATGTGATGAATTATGAATGAATTGTTGAATTAATGATGAATTATGATGAATTTTCCCCTATGAACCCATGTTTTACCCAAAATACTAAATTGGAAGTTTGTGATTTAGGTTGATTGATTATGGGATCTTGTTGAATTGTTTAAAGCTATATTGAATTAGTTATTGAATCATGATATTTCCCTTATCTAATGTAGTATTACAGATTTGTTGGTTTAGATTGATTCATATCCTTGAAGGGCAAAGTATGAAGGATATATGTTTGATTATGATGTGAAGTATATGCATGTGGTTACAATGAAAGTATTATGATCATGTTTAAAATTTAATTGTGTTATTATTGAAAGCTTATTCTCAATTAACACTCATGAATGATGATGATAGAATGTCAAGGGTTTCTTAAATGTAATGTTGTATCTTGAATTGGTAGGCTTGGGCATCCTATTTTGTGTCTTGACTTAATGAATATGAATCGATATGCCAAAGGCATTCCTTTCATAAATGACTAATGAATGTGTTCTAAAGCTATGTCTTGAATCGATAGGCTTATGGCATTACTTTCATAATGAGCCAATGAACTAATATAATGACGACTCTTGAATCGATAGGCTTATGGAATTCCTTTCCTAAAGAGTCAATGATCTAATGAAATGGTGAATCTTGAATCGATGGGCCAATGGCATTCCTTTCTTAAAGATTCAATGAGCTATCCTAATAATGTACCTTGAATTGATTGGCCAATGGCACTCATTTCATGTGTGCAATAATGTACCTTGGGTCGATAGGCCTATGGCATTCCTCTCAAGTGTAATAATGTTAATGAAAATGAACTACTCTATGGGAATGGAGGCTAAGCACCGAGTGGATATGGTAAGATGGAAACTCTCCCCATGTTAGGTTACGGTTCCAATGAACATCTTCCTATCTCGTAACTATGTGCCCACATAGGTTATTAGATAGTGGATCCACCTAATCTTAATTGTTACTGGTACTACCTTAGGCAATTAGACCACTTCTTTACGGTGTGGGGTTATGACACCAGATTCCATGTAAAGCTCACATGGTCTATCTCAGTTAATCGCTTATTCCCATCATGTGAGATACGTGTTATTGTTACTTGAGAGGTTCTATGAAGTGTGGGTGGTAGTATGGGATGTCATCCATGCATTGCACGAGTAGGCTTTGAGAGGCTATGGTGTGATTCTCTAATGTCTTAATGTCTAAAAAAAGAATGTGCTCAAAAGGAAGCTAATGAAGAATGTTGACTTAAATGCTTAATGTAATGATGCATGCTTATTGGATTGTATTATTACTTACTTTCCTTGTCATGGCTTATGAAATGTTCATGTTCCTTATGTGTGGGTATTGTCTAAAGATGAAAGGGAAGAATGGTAAGTTCATCAAAGATGACCTCAAAGTGGTACTTAGTGGGAATAGTAGTATGGGATGCTCTTATCACATTGCACAAGTATAGCTTAGGGTTGCTTTAGGTGAATGTTCTAATGTGATGAAATGACTTGTATGATGATTATGCTTGTATATTATGCCTCTTATACCTATGTTCATGACATTTCTCAAAATTGGCATTTAGCATGATTTTCAAATAAAATGTCCTTTTTAAGCATTATTTTTGCATGGCTATCATACTTAGTACATTAAATCTGCTAACCCATATTTCTTCTATTTTTCTACTAAGTGTATGTTCCGGCATTTGAGTTGATTCTCTCTAGTTCAAGGGCTTGGATTGAGTTCTTTCAAGGCTAGTGGTATGTCGTCATAGATTTGAGGACAAGTGTTTTATTGATGTTTCTTTTCTTCATTGTACTTGACATTTGTTAGACTTCCATTTTAAAGGGCCGTGACCCTACTTTTGATTCAAAGATGTTTTTAGATGGCCATGTGAGACTAGTAGACTTCCGTTATTTTAAATGATGTTTTTTAATGTATGGATTAAAAGAGTTTCAATTCCATACTATTTATATTATCGTATGTGATGACATGCTCTGAGGCTTGTATGAGACTTTTCAGAGTCTTGTACGTCGTGTCACATCCGGGGTGTAGGCTCAGGTCGCGACAAACATGGTATCAGAGCACAAGATTTTGGGATGGTTTTTAGGATTGATGTCTCACAAGACACGTCGAGTAGAGTCTTGTTCATGAGTGTGAATCGCGACACATTTATGAATGAGAGGGTATAAGACGTTAGGAAACTTCACTTCTTTCATTACTATTAAAGTCGTGCCTTAGAGTTTAGCTCTGTAAAAGTCTTTTTACTAACCCTTCTCTTTTGTTTATATGATATGAATACAAGAAGGGCGAATGCAAGAAGAATGGAAGAGGAGCTTGTAATGAGGGAGTTCCTCCCTAAGGTCTTCAAGGTAATCAAGTTCCTTAAGGCAATCAAGCTCAAGTTGATCCCCCGGCCAAGTCCAATGAGTAAGTTAGGTCGACTCTTTTAATGATGGCTCAAGACGTAACTACTCAATCCCAAGCCATGACGGCCCAAGCTACTAGGGGTGTTGAGACTTATGTGAACCATATTGTGAGCACAATGGCTTCTACGATGAGAGACTTTGTGAGGATAAACCCTCCGGTATTTCTTGGTTCCAAGGTGGGAGAGGATCCCTAAGAGTTTATGGATGAGGTGTATAAGGTACTGAATGCTATGGGGGTGACTTCTATAGAAAAAGTGGAACTAGCTGCTTATCATTGAAGGATGTTGCCCAAGTTTGGTTCACTCAATGGAAGAGTAATAGGCCGGTAGGAGTGGGGCATATAGATTGGGAAGTGTTCAATGAAGCATTCCTAGGTAGGTTCTTCCCCCCTGAGAAGAGGGAAGCTAAGGTGGAGGAGTTTATCAACATTAGGCAAGGTAACATGAGTGTGCAAGAGTGTTCCTTGAAATTTACCCTATTGTCTATGTATGCTCCATCTTTGGTGTCTAACCTGAGGGATGAGATGAGTAGATATGTGACGGGTGTGTCCGACTTAGTTGAAGAAGAGTGTTGTATGACAATTCTCCATGATGACATGATTATCTCTAGGTTTATGGTGTTTGCTCAACAAATTGAGGAGTTCAAAATTAAGAAAAAGAATAGGGAGATGAAGAGAACTAGGTCTGATGAGCAAGGTCAACCAAGGTTCAAAAAGAGAGCATTTAACCAAGATTTTTCAAGCACTCCTAGGGTTAACCAAGAGAAAGGTAGTGGGTCTCCATTTCCTAAACCTACTTGCACCACTTGTGGGAAGAAGTGTCATGGGAAGTGGCTAGCCGGTACAAATGTGTGTTATGGTTGTGGAAAAAGTGATCATCAAGTGAGAAATTTCCCTACACTCACGGCCAAAGGAAGAGAGGCTGAACAAGCTTTTCTTGATGGCCCGGATCTTAATGCTCCAAAGAGTAATTGTTTCTACACACTTTGGGCTAGAGATGACAAAGGAGCTCTTGCAGATGAAGGCACCGGTATGTTGATAGTCCCTTATGGTTGTGAATGTCTTGTTAAGGTCCCTATGTTATTTTCTTGTTAGCCTTGGTATGGGTTTACTCCCAAGGGGGAGATGGTATGTTGAATAGTAAGGTTGTTGAGAGTTCTGATATCCATATATCTTTCCTTCTATTCCTATTCAAGCTTGAGACAGAGTTCCTTGTAGCTTGTTTCATGTTTGGGAGTCATGTGTGATTATGTTTTCCCATAGTCTCCTTATGTTATGCATGTTCTTGATGAATTCATGTTTAATGAGAAAATGATTTTTTATGGTTTATGTTCCTCATGTTGATGTGCCTTTAGAATGAGTTGTCTATATGCTTCATGAGGTGAATTGTTGAACATGCCTAAATACGCTTTTGATAGTAATTGCATAATGTGCTTCATAATGTTATGATGAGAATGATTTGAGTTGGAGAAGGTAATTCCTCCAATGAAATGAGAAATGTTGAGGTTTTCATGCATAATGAGTTTGTAGTTGTAGTTCCTACTTTCCTGTTTTGCATGGAGTATGTTTGAGATGGAGTTGATGTTTCCTCCTAGTTTTGTGCATTTATTATGATGTTGCATGCATGATGGGCTGCTAGTCTTTAGTCTTTATTTCCCTAAAGTTTTTAAAGTGTCATTCAAGGGCAAATATCCTAAGGGGAAGATAATGTAACGACCCAGAAATCTAGTAGGCGAAACTATAGCTTAACGAGTTTGTTTTTGAGTTTGGTATGGGGTTTGATGTTGTAAAATGAGGTCCCGATTTTAGGTTGAGGGGTTTAGGGGTTAAAGGTCAAGGTACGACCCCCCAAGGACCAACCAAGGGTCCTTGAGGGGGACCCTAAAGCTCCCCAAATGTGCCGATATTGCCAAAACGTTGTGGGCTACGGATAGGACCTACGCCCCATAGGTCCATCCACGCCTCGTGGGTTTGCTCCGTACATCAAGGGACAAGATGGAAAGTTGCTGACCCAAACCACGGATAGACAGCATGGCTCGTGGACCCACCCGATCCGTGGGTGGGGTTTCATAGGTCATCACTGTAAAGCTGTCCAATTTCGGCCAAAGGTAAGGGTAGGTTGGTAAAATCCTAATTAATTAGTTATGGGTTGGGGATGGCTATTATTGATTTATTAGAGTTATTTAAGGCTTTTAAAAGTATTAAACTCCATTTTCAACTCATTATTCCAAAACACTCAAGATTAGAAACTACCCTCTCCAAATAATCCTCTCTCTAGAAACCACCATTGGAGAAGAAAGAGGCAAGGTTTAAAGCTCAAGATTTCACCTTTCTCACCCTATTTTAGTTGAGTTTATTCCATATAGAATGGTAGTCTTCATCCTTGATTAAGTTTCATTCAAGGAGCCCTATCAAAAGATGATTTAAAATTTCCAAAATCCCCCAAAAAGCTAGGGTTTCAATCTAAGCATGGATTCAATTCCAAATCATTTTCAAAGGTTTATATATGATGAATTATGAATAAATTATTGAATTAATGATGAATTATGATGAATTTTCCCATATGAACCCATGGTTTCCCCAAAATACTAAATTGGAAGTTTGTGATTTGGGTTGATTGATTATGGGATCATGTTGAATTGTTTATGTCTATATTGAATTAGTTTTAAAATCATGATATTTCCCTTATCTAATGTAGTATTCTAGATGTTTGGGTTTAGATTGATTCATATCCTATGAAGGATATATGTATGATTATGATGTGAAGTATATGCATGTGGTTACATTGAAAGTATTATAACCATGTTTAGAATGTAATTGTGTTATTATTGAAAGCTTATTATGAATTAACACTCATGAATGATGATGATAGAATGTCAAGGGTTTCTTAAATGTAATGTTGTATCTTGAATTGGTAGGTTTGGGCATACTCTTTTTGTGTAATGAATGTGTCTTGCCTTAATGAATATGAATCGATAGGCCAATGGCATTCCTTTCATAAATGACTAATGAATGTGTTCTAAGGCTATGTCTTGAATCGATAGGCTTATGGCATTCCTTTCATAATGATCAAATGAACTAATGTGATGATGACTCTTGAATCGATAGGCTTATGGCATTCCTTTACTAAAGAGTCAATGATCTAATGAAATGGTGAATCTTTAATCGATAGGCCAATGGCATTCCATTTTTAAAGATTCAATGAGCTATCCTAATGATGCACCTTGAATCGGTAGGCCAATGACACTCATTTCATGTGTGCAATAAGTACCTTGGGTCGATAGGCCTATGAAATTCCTCTCAAGTGTAATAATATTAATGAAAATGAACTATTCTATGGGAATGGAGGCTAAGCATAGAGTGGAGGTAAGATGGAAACTCTCCCCACGTTAGATTAGGGTTCCAATATACATCTTCCTATCACATAACTATGTGCCCACATAGGTTATTAGCTAGTGGATCCACCTAAGCTAAAATGTTACGGTCCTACCTTAGGTAAGTAGACCACCTATTTACGGTGTGGAGTTATGACACCGATTTCCATGTAAAGCTCACATGGTCTATGTCGGTTAAACGCTTATTCCCATCATGTGAGATACGTGCTATAGTTACTGAAGAGGTTCTATGAAGTGTGGGTGGTAGTATGGGATGCCATACATACATTGTACGACTAGGCTTTGAGAGGCTATGGTGTGATTCTCTAATGTCTTAATGTCTAATTAAAGAATGTTCTCAAAAGGAAGCTAATGAAGAATGTTGACTTAAATGCTTAATGTAATGATGCATGCTTATTTTTATTATATTATGAGTTACTTTCCTTGTCATGACTTATGAAATGTTTATGTTCCTTATGTGTGGGTATTTTCTAAAGATGGGAAGGAAGAATGGTAAGTTCATCAAAGGTGACTTCAAAGTGGTACTTAGTGGGAATAGTAGTATGGGATGCTATTCTCACATTGCACAAGTATAGCTTAGGGTTGCTTGAGGTGAATGTTCTAATGTGATGAAATGACTTTTATGATGATTATGCTTGTATATTATGCCTCTTATACCTATGTTCATGACATTTCTCAAAATTGGCATTTAGTATGATTTTCAAATAAAATGTCCTTTTTAAGCATGATTTTTGCATGGCTATCATACTTAGTACATTAAATGTGCTAACCCATATTTCTTCTATTTTCTACAAAGTGTAGGTTCCGGCATTTGAGTTAATTCTCTCTAGTTCAAGGGCTTGGATTGAGTTCTTCCAAGGCTAGTGGATTCGAGGAAAAGTGCTTTATTGATGTTTCTTTTCTTCATTGTACTAGACCTTTGTTAGACTTCCATTGTAAAGGGTCGTGACCCTACTTTTGATTCAAAGATGTTTTTAGATGGCCATGTGAAACTAGTAGACTTCCGCTATTTTAAATGATTTTTTTGATTGTATGGATTAAAAGAGTTTAAATTTTGTACTAATTCTATTATCTTATGTGATGACATGCTATGAGGCCTGTTTGAGACTTTTCTGAGTCTTGTACGCCGTGTCACATCCGGGGTGTAGGCTCGGGTCGTGACAAGGGTCCTAATGAGAAAGTCCTCTAAAGAGACCCTTCATTTGTAATTGTTTCAACATAGTGTTTGTCACGTGGGACACCACATTGCCCACAGTTAGAGGCAGTCGGATAGCACCCGCACTTTCCAACTGATCTTCATTGACATCATGCTAATTTTTGATGTCATCTTTGTTCCTAAGTTGGATAGCATTACTCCTATTGACACTCATCTCTTCACATGTTTAAGAGCAGTCAACAAATAACACAAATAAGATAATTCAACTACAACAAAATTAGTTCAAAACTTTCAATAAAAGAATTCTAAACACCACTTGTAGGCAGCGGCACCATTTTTTGTAACGCACAACTAAACTTCATCTGATTCTAACATTATGTTGTCGCTAGCAAGTATAAACCCAACTAAGAGTTGGGGTAGATCCCATAGGGAGTGATACGATTAATGATTTGATTAAGATGTAAAATGGTGTTCTAATCATTTGTAGATGTAGACATTTTCTCAACAACAAAGTAAATGAAAAGGTTTTGACAATTAATGTCAAATGGGGTGATTTGGGTAACCAAATTACGACTACTAAAATCAGGGGTAAACAACTAGAGAGGGTTTCTTGGGAGTGTGATAAATTGAATTTCAATTTCGCGAAATGCGTGATTATTATTTACTAAAGGCCATTGAATCTCAGTGGGTAGGCTGGGCTATGGATGCAATAGCCATTTCTCAATCAACTATTATGAATCAAGTGAGTTCGTTCAGTCTTCAACAAGTACAACTAGATAAAAACCCATTACCTTAATCAATCTACTTTTTCAAGCTAGATTTGTAAGATTTCATTCGAACCCACTTCCTCAAGAAAAATCCGTAATAACACAATCAATACAATCATCAACTAAGAATTTAAGTCTAACACTTCTTTCTCAAGCAAGCATAGAGTACTGACCTAGAATTGCATTTGCAACTACAATTCCTCAATTAAAACACAAACTATTAATTGAACCCACTTCAAATCAACAATACAATCAGTAAATAACAACACCCATTAGCTAATTAATGCATCAATTACATAATCACACCCCCAAGAATGGTTATTTTTGCTAAACATAAATGAAGAACAAGAAATCGTTACCAACGAAGTTTTCCATCATATTGCGCAACGACCCACAAGTTTCCAAATGCTCAAATTGAAATTAAAAATCATACAAGAACTAAAAATCTACTAAAAATATAAAAACAATGCTTTCGAATGTTGATGATCAAAAACCCAAAAATGGATAGTATGGGAACTCTTTTTCTTCTTTCCAAAATTGCATTTATACGTTCCTAGACTTTCAGCATGAAGTTCACTCGGTGAAATAAGTCGGGCTGGCCAAATTGAACGGCAAAGCATCGAGTGCTCCTCTATTTTCCTTCTGGGCGTTACTTTTTCAAAAAAATTGTTGTGTAACTTTTGGCGATTGAAATCGTCTTCAACAATCAGTTTGGCACATCGCCGAACCACCAGATTGCTCTCCAAGTTGGTTTTGTCCAAGGGTTGGTAACTCTAGAATTCTGGGCGAGCTGAAGGTCAACTCGTCGAGTTACTGAATGGCTTTTGCAAGTTCCAGCGTTGCTTTCCTTCAATGTCTTTAGCATTTTCACTCATTTTTGCATCGTAATGTCCTTGCCTTGCTCTTTTGCCTTCATTGCTACAAATTAATAGTTTAACATCAGTTATGAGCATAAAATAGGCATTGAGGACACTAATTCCTTGAATACTAAGACCAAAATGAGTCAAAATCCCAGCTCATCACCGGCTACGTCAAGGATGTAGGCTCGGAGTGTGAGAACTAGTGTTTCTCAATTTATTTATTTATCTAATAGATCATAAGCAAGTTTAATATGTGAAGTTTTTTTGTTATGTATGTTTTGTGTTAGACTCTAAATTTTAAACGTTAATGAGCATCGAGGTGGAAATAAATGATAATTTGAAGTTAGTGATGCTTATATTATGGAATTTTTCAGACCTCATTTCTCAAAATAAAGAAAAATCCGAGTTTTCATAAAACTGGTCCCAATACTGACGGAACCACCCACAGACCGTAGGTGGGGTTCCATCGTTATGGCCCAAATCTTTATAATCTCTGATCCCACCCGCGATCGACTAGTTTAACTTTGTGGTTAGACCTACGGACCATAGGTCTGACCATAGGTGAGGGTCAGCAGCTAGTTAAAGGGAAATTGTTGTTGGGTCAACTTCAAACGGTCATAACATTTATCACAAAAAAATTGGTGCCCCAAGACCTACCAAATGATAGATAATTGAATCCTCTTAGCAACGCCGCTGAGTTTGCTGAAATCTCATCTCTAAGTAAAATGTTATGCTCGTTCTAGTGAAGCCCTATCGGGCAGAATTTACCGACGACCCCTACCTACGGTTGGTAGGTCAAACGATGGTCTGTAAGTCCCTCTGTGGATAGCCTTCCTCATATTTTAAGTTAGGGTCATTTAGGTCTTTTTCCTATGAGTTGGGGCTCTTTAACTACGTATTTTAATGCCTAAACTACATCGTTTTACTCTGTCTACGCAGAACACTCATTCCCCAAAAATCATCCAAACTTGGAGCAAAAAGAAGGGGAAAAATTCATCTCAAGAACACGCAGCAAGTTTTCTTCAGTTCCAGCCTTGAAATTGAAGGATTTTTTAGTAGATTTCATCACCAGGTATGTGGGATTTCACTAGTGGGTTCCTTTCATCAACTAGGTCCCTAGAAGTCAGTCAGATTCTTGATTCGTTATATCTTGCATCTAAAACCTTAGATATTGGTTATGATTTAGCTGTTATAATATTATTAATCAGATTATCATGTTTTTGTGAAATCGTTGCTTAGTTCCTTCCATGAAACTCTGAACACTAGTTGTGTTGATTCTCTTAGTTCATGAATTACACTTGCTAGGTCAGTTAAATGGATATACATGCTGCAGTTTTGAATATTTCATTGTCAATACCTAAATGTTGCATTCTAAGATTTGTATGTCAGAATATTGAGCTATCCAATATTTCATTTATGTTGTGTCATACACATTTCTAGTTTGGAGTAGTATTAGAACCGCGTTGGACTAGTGTTCAACATACCCTTGCCCCCGTAGTTTTATAAGTCCCCTCTGTTGGGCATTAGATTTAGTGATCACGCCAGTTATGCCTTTATATCCCTACAAGGTATATTGGGTCCTCTCGATGGAGCATATACATCGGACTCTCCATTCAACTCATTGTGGTTTTATGTCGGTTAATAGTAGCTCTCACAGTCAGACTCTAGTGCATTTGACCAGGTTTTCAGTTACACTTCAGTATTCAGTCTCAGCATGTTAAATTCATGATTAGTACTTGGTCATTGCTTTTAGCTCATTTTTCAGTCATATTTCGGTATTTATGTTTCTTTTCAAATTATGTCATTGCTCAGTTATATTTGGTCAACTTTTATTCCTTGTTCAAATATTATCTATATTATGCATGCTCAGTATATTCCAAGTACTGACTCATACTTTGTGCTACATCCTTTCATGATGTAGGTACAGGTATTAAGTAATCTATATCATGTATAGATCGGTTCCCGATCCGTATTCACCAGCTTCAGTGGTGAATCCTTATACTTCGAGGACAATAAACATGTCTTTCATATTCATTTATTTCAGTTTTTAGTTTTGCTAGAGTTAGCTGGGGGCATGTCCCAGTAACTCTAGTTAGTTGAGGCTTTTTAGATATAAATTTGAGTGATTGTTCAGTATCATTGAACTCCTAGTAGTTTTATATATATTCAAATCAATATTGGGTATTCCCTATCTTTCAGTTATCTCTTGTTTAAGCTTCTGCATAGTATCTCTTATTAAGTTATTATTAGTATGCTTGATATATGCCAGACACAGGGTTAGCTTGGGGTTACTCGTGATCCTAGGTCTCGTGTTACGTCAAGGGGGTAGACTCGGGGTGTGACAAACTTGGTATCAGAGCATTAGGTTCAAGAGTCCTAGGATGTCTGAAAGCTGCACTGAGTAGAGTTTTTTTCATTGGTGTGAAGTGCACCACATCTATTGGGAAGGAGGCTACGAAGTGTTTTGAGAAAACCTTCACTTTCTTGCTATTCTTATCGTGTGTGGGTATGATATCCGTTCTATTCCGTCGTTATTCATTTTAGATCATGCCTTCTCGTAGAGCTAATCCATGTAATGCTAACACAGTCTCTCCAGTCCTGGACCATTAGATTACGAATGGGGAATTCTAGAATGTGATCCAACTTTTGGCTCAGAGTGTAGCCAACCAGAACAATCAGCGGTTCCCAGTTCCTACCAATACTAGTGGTGGGTTAGTGGCAGCTAGAGTTCAAGATTTTGTTCGAATGAATCCACTCGAGTTTTCAAGGTCAAATGTTGATGAGGGCCCACAGAACTTCATTGATGAGGTTAAGAAAATCTTTGGAGTGATGCAAGTGACTGGTAATGATATGGCAGAGTTTTCACCCTACCAGCTTCAGGATGTGACTCATATATGGTTCACTCAATTTAAAGAAAACGAGGGTGTAGATGCAGCTCCAGTGACTTGGGAATTCTTTATTGGAGCTTTTCTGGACAGGTTCTTCCCGAGAAAGTTGAGGGAGGCTAAAGCTTAGGAATTCATGAATTTTAGGCAAGGTACCATGTCAGTCCAAAAGTACGGGCTTAAGTTCACCCAACTCTCCAGTTATGCTCTACATGTGATCACCGATCTAAGAGCACAGATGTGTAAGTTTCTATTTGGGGTATCCGACTTGATGAAAACAGAGTGTAGGAATGCTATGCTGTTAGAGGAGATGAATATCTCTAGGCATAAGACTCATACTCAGAAGGTTGAGGGAGATGAGCTTAAGGAAATGGCTAAACACAAAAAGAAGGCTAGAACAGGGAATTATGATTATTCTCAGCAGAAATCAGGTGGTGGAAATTGCTCACAGACTCAGCAGAGGTCTACAGCCCTAGGACCTTCATCAGCTAGTGCTCCATCCCCAAGGTTTCAACAGGATCAGAAAGATAGTGCATTAGGCTCTAAGTCTTAGGAAAGTAATTTAGGTAACATGACTTTCCCAACTTGTCCAAAGTGTGGCAAGAACTATCCACGCGGGTGTCATGCGGGCAAGGAATGGTGCTTTGGGTATGGTCAGTATAGCCATAAGATGAAGGATTACCCTTCTGCCAGGGAGGGGCAAGGAGGTAATAATAATAGGGCTCAATAGTTCCAGCAGCACCAGTAGGTCGCTCAACTCAGTAGGGTGCTTCATCTGGTACAGGTGGTGGTCAGCGCCAGAATAGGTTGTATGCTCTCCATGCTCGCTAGGACTAGGAAGATTCTCCTGATGTGGTCACTGGTACGTTACGAGTCTTTCATTTAGATGGTTATGCATTGTTAGATCGAGGAGCTACTCTTTCCTTTGTAACTCCATCTATAGTAGTAAACTTTGGTGTTAGTCCAGAAACTCTTTCAGAACCCTTCTTAGTCCCTACTGTAGTTGGTGACCTAGCTATAGCTAGACGGGTATAAAGAAATTGCCCTGTCATAGTCTCTCAGAAGTCACCTCAGTAGATCTTGTAAAGATAAAAATGGTAGACTTTGATACCACCTCCATCCCATTTTATATGTCATCCCTTTCTATTAATAGATGGACCACAATACTTGTCATTTTATAAATTTTATGCATAAATGACCATAGTTTTCCTATTATACCCTTGATAGAATACTTAATTAATCTTGAATATGTATTCATCATTTATTATAAAGTTGAGTTAAGAAAACATTAAATATGGGTAGAAGGGTAAAGTTACATCATTTCTTAATGCAAGTGCAAAGGTAAAAGGTGACATATAAAATGGGACGGGGGGAGTATAATTCTAGGCATGGATTGGTTACATTCTTGTTATGCCTCAATTGATTGTAGACCTAGGATCATTCGGTTTCAATTTCCAAATGAGCCAGACTTAGAGTGGAAGGGTAGTAGCTCATTGCCTCTAGGTCGATTTATCTCCTACCTTAAGGCCATAAAGATTATCTCTAAACGGTATGTCTATCATCTTGTATGGGTTAAGGATTCAAACTCTGGAACCCCAACTCTTGAGTTAGTTCTAGTAGTAAATAAGTTTCTACAAGATCTTTCCAGAGTTCCTCCCGAAAGGGAAATTGACTTTGGAATAGATCTCCTTCCAGATACCTAGCCCATTTTGATTCCTCTATACAAAATTGCTCCAACTGAGCTAAAGGAATGGAAAGAATAGTTAAAAGACCTTCTAGATAAGGGCTTCATCAGACCTAGTATTTCCCCAAGAGGTGCAGCAGTGTTGTTCGTGAAAAATAAAGATGGTTCTCTCAGGATGTGCATTGAATATAGTCAGTTGAACAAAGTCACAATCAATAATAAGTATCCTAGCCCCAGCATTGATGACTTGTTCGACCAACTTCAGGGTGCTAGTTAGTTTTTGAAGATAGAGCTCAGATCCGTCTATCATCAGCTCAGAGTTAGAGATAGTGATATTCCAAAAACAACCTTCAGGACTCGGTATGGTCACTATGCATTTGTAGTTATGTCTTTTGGACAAACAAATTCTCGTGCAACTTTCATGGACTTAATGAACAGGGTGTTCAAACAATATTTGGATATGTTCGTTATTGTCTTTATTGATGATATTTGCATATATTCTCAGAATAAGGAGAAGCGTGTGACTCATCTTAGAGTTGTTCTGCAAACTCTCAAAGATCTCCAGTTATTCGTTAATTTCAGCAAATGTGAATTCTAGTTACATACTATCATTTTCCTTGGTCATGTGGTATCCAACGAAGGGATCCGAGTGGATTCACAAAAAATTGAGGTAGTACAGCACTGACCCAGACCTACCTCTCAAACAGATATCAAGAGTTTCTTGGGTTTGGCTAGTTATTACAGGAGATTTGTTGAAGGATTTTCATCCATAGCTTCCCATTTGACCAAGTTGACTCAAAAGAAGGTCAAATTTCAGTGGTCAGATGAGTGTGAGAAAAGTTTCGCAGAACTGAAGACTAGGTTCAGCTCTGATCTTGACTGTACCAGATAGTTCAGATGGTTATGTGATTTATTGTGATGCATCCAGGGTCGGCCTAGGTTATGTGTTCATGCAGCGAGGTAAGGTCATATCTTATGCTTCTAGACAACTTAATGTCCATGAGGAGAACTACCCGGCTCATGACCTCGAGCTTGTAGTTGTAGTATTTTCCCTAAATATTTGGAGACATTACTTGTATGGTGTTCACGTAGATGTGCTCACAAATCATAAGATCCTTTAGTATGTGTTCACCCAGAAATAGTTGAATCTTCATCAGAGGAGATGGCTTGAATTCCTCAAGGACTATGATATGAATATGCTTTACCATCTTGGTAAAGACAATGTAGTGGTTGATGCTCTCAACATCTATAGGTAGTGTAGCATATGTTGAGGAAGAAAATAAGGAATTAGCAAAAGATGTTCACCGGATTGCTCGCTTAAGATTTGGTCTTATGGACATGTTAGATGATGGTGTGATAGTTTAGAATAGATCTGAATCTTCATTTGCAGCAGAGGTTAAGGAAAAATAGGATAGTGATCCTATATTAGTTCAGTTGAAAGGTGCAGTTCATCAACATAAAGTAGAGGTTTTCTCCCAAAGGGGAGATGGTGTGCTTTGTTATCAGGGTCGCTTATGTGTTCCTAATGTGGGTGAGTTAAGGCAGAAAATCCTTAAAGAACCCCATAATTCCAGATATTCTAATCATCCAGGTGCCACTAAGATGTACTGTGATCTGCGGGAAGTCTTTTGGTGGAACAGCATGAAGAGAGACATAGCAGATTTTGTGGCTAAGTGTCCTAATTGTCAACAGGTTAAGGTAGAACATTAGAAACCGAGAGGTATGAGTCAAAAGATTAGCATTCCTACACGGAAGTGAGAAGTGATAAACATGCACTTTATTATGGATTTACCTTGTACTCGCAAACAGCATGACTCCATTTGGGTGATAGTGGATACGGTTACTAGGTCCGCGCACTTCTTGGTTGTCAAGACTACAGATTCAGCGGAGGATTATGCTAAACTCAACATTAATGAGATAGTGAGGCTGCATGGGGTTCCTTTTTCTATCATCTCAGATAGAGGTCCTTAGTTTACTTCTCATTGCTGAAAATCATTTCCGAAGGGTTTTGGTACTCAAGTAAATCTCATAACAACATTTCATCCACAGGCAGATAGTCAGGCAGAACATACCATTCAAACCTTAGAGGACATGTTGAGACCTTGTGTGATCGATTTCAAGGGAAGTTGGGATGATCACCTACCTCTCATATAGTTCACCTATAATAATAGCTATCATTCCAGTATCAGATGGCCCCTTATGAGGCATTATATGGGTGTAGATGCAGATCTCCAATTGGTTGGTTTGAAGTAGGTGAAGCGGTATTGATTTGGCCAGATTCGGTACATGAAGCTATGGAAAAAATTTAGCTCATCAAAGATAGACTTAAGAAAGCTCAGAGTCATCAAAAGTCCTATGCAGATTAGAGAGTGTGGTTCTGAAGGATAGTCTCACCTATGAAGAAGTGTGATATACCGTGAGTTTACGGTATTTTAAATACATTTCACTTAAGAGTTATGTGTGTCTAGGGACATTTTGTATTGGTATTAATGTGTTTTTATCATGTTTGTAGGAAATAAGTTCGAACGTGGAAGTATTGATTCATACCTGAAGAATTGTGCAGAAAAGGGCATATTCGAAAGTGACCTACGGACCGTAGGTCAAGTTACGTTCCGTAGATGGTGAACGTAGATGGACAGGCAAATCTTGAAGGAAAAATCAGGGAATTCTTGACCAAGTGTGGAACCACAACTATAAACTACAGACCGTAGGTTGATCTACGCCCGTCCTGCAGCCTTGTCAAATGGTTCTAAGAGGGGG
Source organism: Solanum acaule (assembly GCA_036250505.1). Classification (NCBI taxonomy): domain Eukaryota; kingdom Viridiplantae; phylum Streptophyta; class Magnoliopsida; order Solanales; family Solanaceae; genus Solanum; species Solanum acaule. The sequence goes on from JAJOOR010002947.1 coordinate 35,209, forward strand.
TTCCAGTACCTGACCAATGAGGTAGTTACTAAGAAAAGAATTATCAACATAGATTTACTGTGATATTATCTAATAGTCTAATGTCAATTAGTGCGAGGGTGAAAACTAAGCCATACATTGATGTGATGTCTAATATGGTAAAAGTAAGGGTTAGTAAATTATACACACATAGCCGAACCAAGGTGCGGGCTGAAATTCTCTAGTTGCCGGACTAAGGAATTAGAGATACCTAACTTATCACTTTGCATGTAATACACTAGGAAAGTATTACTGTTCGTAGGATTACCACGTTATGAGCTTATGGGGAACACGTACACCCTAGTTACTTTCTCTAATTGATAACAACAAAGTTTGAATCCTGCTCACTTCTTACTTGACAACAATCACTTATTTGTTTCACAAATCCCCCCCCCCCTTTTTACTTACTTGTTTTGGAAATACATTGACTGAAAGAATATAATCGTAAGTTAAGTTTAAGTCTAAACCATATTCCTCGTGGGATCGACCCCAACTTCTAAGTTGGGTTCTTTACTTGATAACGATCGCTTATACTTCTTTAGGGAGGTGTAATTTGAGCATATCAAATTTTGGCACCGCTATCGGGGAATAAGGCTTTTAGATTAAGTTTAACTACATTATTGAACTTTAGTCAAATATTTCCTAATTTTACTTTTTTCTTTTGCTTTCGTTTCTCTCAGGTTCCTACTCTAGTGTATACCAAGTACTCGGAGCCAAGGTGAACCACTCACTCCTTATGATCCAAAATTGAACAGAACTTTGCAAAGAATGAATAATCAAGGAGTCCCAGTCAATCCGATCAGATGAGATTTAGGTGATGGGGTTGAGTTGTAGCCTCCAAGGGTTGGTGATGAGAATAATCAGGTTCGAGATGAAAATCTACTGGGAGATTCATTGAGGGTATAGGATCCACCAGGACCAAGACTGCGTGATAACTATAGGGTCAACTTTAATGCTAATGAATCTGAAGGACCTCTTGTTCTACCCCCTCTACCTTTAGGGCATACATTTGTGGTGACTAGCAGTTTGATGAAGATGCTTACAACGAGGGGATTGTTCTCTGGTTTGGCATCGGAAGATCCATATGCGCACATAACCAAGCTGAGGAGTGTTTACAAAAGTTGTGTCGGTCAACCAGACTTGGACATAGATGTCATTGGATTGAGAGAATTCCCTCTATCATTGACCGGCGATGTTGTTGTATGGCTTACTGAGCTTCCTTATAACTCAATCTACACATGAGACCAATTAACTGATGTGTTCCTGGCATAATACTTTGTAGTGTTAAAGAAGTTGAACCACAAAGATAAACTCAACAACTTCATAGCACTACCTGTAGAGTCTGTGAGTAGTTCCTGGGACAGGTTCACTGCTTTCATAAAAGGTGTCCCGAATCACCGCATTGATGATGAATCGCTAAAGGAATACATCTACCGAGGTCATGATGACAATAGTAAGGCGGTGCTTGATACTATCGCTGGAGGTTCTTATGGTGAGTGCACTTTTGAGCAGATCGCTAAGAAACTGGAGAAAATTTCTCGAAATAATAAAGCTTGGAGCACTAAAAAGTCAGATACTAGGAAAAACACATTTGCAGTCCAAGCTACAATTAATAAATCTGCCGATGATATTTGTGAGATAACGGCTTAGATGAGGACCGAATTGGGGTTGGTGTTGAAACATGTGAGCGGAGGTATTGAAAAGGTAAATGTTGTCAATTATTTGACTAGAAATCCACCACCAGTTGAGGAATGTTACAATGAAGACGATACTTATGCAGTAAATGATCAGACAGGGGGTTTTCGAGCCAATGCCCAAGGTTCCAATACGGATAATTGGCGCTATGGTCAAGGAAACCAAGGTGGGAACTATGACAACCACAACCGAGAAGGTCATTATGTACGGGATTGGAACTACAATCGCGACAACAACTACAACTGAAACAACTATGGCAACAGAAACGATCAGGTTGGGCCTTATGTTCCTCCTCGAAATAAGGAATTTGATAATAGGGAAGCTGGAGGTAATATGTCACGTATTGAGGATATGATGCAGAAGATGATGAAGAGGTTTGATTTGGTAGATGAGAATGTGAAGAAGATGCGAAATGACTTGTCTGGTATTGGTCAAAAATTTGATACCCATGCAGTGTCAATCAAGCATCTTGAGCAGCAGATGACTCAGTTGTCTACTACAGTAAACCCACGTCAACCTGGCATACTTCCTAGCAACACCATCCAAAATTCAAAGAATGATGGGCATTGTATGGCAGTCACTACCCGAGGGGGTAAGCAGACCATTGATCACCTATGCCATCTGGGGTTGAAGTTGAGGCTAGTACAAATGATGATGTGATTGAGGTAAATGAAGAGTTTGAGAATGCGACAGAGAAGGAAGTGAAGATAAACCTAGAAAGTTGTTCCCATGCCTAGACCTCCACCTCCTTTCCCACAGAGGTTAGTGAAGAAGAATGAAGAAGGAAAATACCGTAGGTTTATTAATATGTTGAAGCAGCTTTCCATCAATGTGCCATTGATTGAAGCTTTTGAGCAAATGCTTGGGTATGCAAAGTTTATAAAGGACTTGGTAACTAAGAAGCGGGTCGTGAGTTTTGAAGATGATGATAAGTTGCAACATTGTACTGCTATTGCTACAAGGTCCCTTGTGCAGAAGAAGGAGGATCCTGGTGCTTTCACTATTCCTTGTACCATTGGGTTGCTACATTTTGCAAAGTCGTTGTCCGATTCAGGTGCTAGTATCAATTTGATGCCATTGTCTATTTATAAGAAGTTGGGTTTGGGGGATCCAAAACCAACTGCGATGCGACTGCTTATGGCTGATAGAATTGTGAAGAAGCCCATTGGTGTGCTCCAAGATGAACCAGTGAAAGTGGAGTCTTTTATCTTTCCGGCGGATTTTGTGATACTTGATTGTGATGTTGACTCTGAGGTTCCCATTATTCTTGGGAGACCATTCCTAGCCACTGGGCACGCCTTGGTTGATATGGAGAAAGGGCAGATGAAGTTCCGATTGAAGAATGAAGAGGTAACGTTCAACATTTGCAAATCCATAAAGCAGAGTAGTAAGCTCAAATCAGTATCACTGGTGAATCATATTGTAGAGAGTGGTTCTGAGGTGTCTATTGAAGAGAGGTTGGGTGTTGATGCACTAGCAGCGGTAATGATGAATTTTGAGGGTGATGGTATTGAAAACGATGATGAATTGGTTGCCGCACTTGATAGGTTCAAATTTTATTCAAAACCAAAGAGATTGGAGTTAGGCATAAAAAATTGTGACTCTCCACCTACAAGACCGTCACATTTGAGGTATGTATTCTAGGGGAGAGAAGGTACTTTACTAGTCATCATTGCGGCATATTTGAATGTGACACAAGTTGAGGCATTGGTGCCTGCGTTGAAGAGGTTCAAGCAGGCTATTAAGTGGACTATTGCGGACATTATTACGATTCCTCATGGTATTTTTTCTCATAAAATTCAACTCATGTCGGATCACAAGGCTAGTATTGAGCACCAGATAAGACTAAATTCGCCTATGCAAGAGGTAGTTAAGAAGGAAATCATCAAGTGGTTGGATACTGGAGTTATTTATCCAATTGCCGATAGTAGTTAGGTATGTCCTGTTCAATGTGTGCCCAAGAAAGGTGGGATTACTGTAGTACCTAATGAGAGAAACGAGCTTGTTCCGATGCGGCCCGTGACTGGATGTAGAGTCTGCATGGACTACCAGAAAGTAAATACTTGGACAGAAAATGACCACTTTTCTATGTCATTCATGGATCATATGTTGGACCGACTTGCGGGTAAGGGTTGGTATTGTTTCATTGATGGTTATTCGGGCTACAATCAGATTTATGTAGCTTCGGAAGACCACCTTCACTTCCCCTTATGGGACTTTCGCCTTCAAACGGATGCCATTTCGGTTGTGTAATGCTCCAAAGACCTTCCAGCATTGTGATGTCGATATTTTCTGATATGGTGGAGGAAACTATTGAGGTGTTTATGGATGATTTCTCTGTGGTAAGTGACTCTTTTGATCGTTTTCTGGATCATTTGGCTGAGATGCTTAAACGATGTGAATAGTGCAATCTTGTGCTCAATTGGGAGAAATGCAATTTCATGGTGAAAGAAGGGATAGTTCTGGGTCATCAGATCTCTCAGAAGGGTATTGAGGTTTATAGAGCGAAAGTTGAGGTAGTAGAAAAGCTTCAACCACCTATCTTTGTAAAAGGTGTTAGAAGTTTTCTTGGGCATGCAGGGTTCTATAGGAGATTTATCAAAGATTTCTCCAAAATTGCACACCCATTGTGCAAATTGCTCAAAATGGAGTGTCAGTTTGAGTTTGATGATGCTTGTCTGAGAGCATTTGGAGATTTGAAAGAAAAGCTAGTTTCCGCACCTATCATTATTTCACCGGATTGGAGGCAACCGTTTGAAGTGATGTGTGATGCAAGTGGAGTGGTACTTGGTGTGGTATTGGGACAGAGGTGAGAGAACATTCTTCATCCTCTTTACTATGCTAGCAAAGCTCCAAATGTGGCTCAAAAGAACTATACAGTGACTGAACAAGAGCTTCTTGCAGTGGTTTTCACATTCAAGAAATTTTAATCCTACTTTCTTGGTACTAAGGTCATTGTGCATACTGACCATTCTGCATTGAGGTATTTGATGGCTAAGAAGGATGCAAAACCGAGGTTGATTAGATGGGTGTTGTTGCTGCAAGAGTTCGACTTTGTGGTGAAAGATAGAAAGAAGCTATGCTCAAGCTTGGTGATAGGGCTGAAATTAATGATGCCTTTCCAGATGAACAAGTATTGGTTGCTTCTCATGATCTAATTTCTTGGTTTGCAGACTTTGCTAACTACTTGGCAAGTGAATAGGTGCCATCGGATTTGTCTTTACACCAAAGGAAAAAGTTTATGCATGATGTGAAGAAGTTCTTTTGGGATGAGCCTTACTTGTATCAATCTGATGTGGTAGAAAGCATGATGGCAAGTGTCTTGTTGGTACCGATGGGTGTTTTATTTGTGGAAAGGTTGGCCACAAGATGAGAGATTGTCCAACGCTCAAAGCTAATGGAAGGGAAGATAAACAAGCTCCTCCAACCGGTTCAAACTCCAATGCTCAAAAGTAAAACTGCTTTTATGCTCTTCAATCCCGAGATGACCAAGAGAGCTCCCTGGATGTGGTAACCGGTATGTTAAAAGTCTTTTCTATTGATGTATATGCCTTGTTAGATCCCGGTGCTACTTTGTCCTTTGTGACACCTTTGTGGCCATGAAGTTTGAAGTACTCCCCGAAGTGTTAGTAGAACCTTTTTCGGTCTTTACCCCGGTTAGTGATTCGGTAGTGGCTAAAAGAGTCTATAGGAGTTGTCCCATAGAGTTACTTTGGTGGATTTGGTAGAGTTAGACATGTTGGACGTTGATATGATTTTGTGTATGGATTGGTGCATGCATGCTATGCCTCTATAGATTGTAGGACTCCGGTGGTTAAATTCCAATATCCAAATGAGCCTATTTTCGAATGGAAGGGGGGAAATTCTATCCTTAGAGGTCAATTTGTTTCTTGTCTTAAAGCTAGGAAAATGATCTCCAAAGGGTGTATTTACCATCTTGTTAGAGTGATGGATGTTGAATCTGAAACCCCTTCTCTAGAGTCGATTTCTGTGGTGAATGAGTCTCCGAAAGTTTTTCCCGATGACTTACCCGGTATTTCTCCCGAGCGGGAAATATATTTTGGCATTGATCTTTTAACGAATACACAACCTATCTCTACTTCTCCTTAAAGAATGGCTCCAGCCGAGTTGAAGGAGTTGAAAGAGCAATTAAAGGATTTTCTAGATAAGGGTTTTATTCGACTGAGTATCTCTCCATGGGGTGCTCCGATGTTGTTTGTTAGAAAGAAAGATGGGTCTCTTAGAATGTGCATTGATTATCGTCCATTGAACAAAGTTACCATTGATGAGTCATAAAATTGGACTCATTTAGGGATATATTTTTAATACAAATTGTGTCCTGAAATGCTTATTTGATCTCAATATCTATTGAAAACATTTAAGTTTCAGGTATTTGAAGTTTGAAGGAAAGCATGGACACTACGTCACAAAAAGGGATGAAATGGCTGAAAAGAACGAAGAAATGAAGGATTGAGGATGGCCGAGTCCACTTGCCGAGTCGTCGAAGGGTCTTACTTCGCCTTTTGTTCCAGTGTGCTGATCCCTAAAGGAAAAGATTAAGTTGGAGGAAAAAGGAAGCAGTCGGTGCATCACTGAGAAGTTCCATGAGGCAATACCATGTCGCCCAATGACCCAGAGCACGACGATGATGAAGGATGGTGCAAGAAGGCGATGAACTACACCAAAGGGTGAATCGCCGAATTGATCGGTGATTCCGACTAATGTCACCGAATGATCCGCTGCAGTACAGAATTTTGAAAATAATAAATACTCGCTGAGAGTTGTAGTTTAGTAACTGATTTTTAAGTGTGGAACTATTAATATAATTTTTATTACTTTTTATTTTTGCTCTGAGTTTGAGAGGGTTTTGAAAACTTGAAGAAGAAGAGGGTTTCATCTCCAAGGATTTGGACTTGGGTCTTTTGGATTCTTTATTCTTGGCCTGTAACAAGACTTAAATCTTCATACCCATTTGAATGCAAGCTCATTTAGGTATAAATTTCTATCTCTTGATGTGTGGCTAAAAACCCCAATTCTTGGGGTGTGATTTTGTGAATATGGGTTAGATTAGTTGTTGGGCCTTGCTTGCTGATAATTTATTCATAGTTTAAATGTGATTTCGTTTAGTGGTTGTGGATGAACTTAATGAGATTGTATTTGCAAATATAATCTCATTTATGTGTTTTCGGCTAGCTCGTGAGAGAGGTCATAAAACAAAGACCACTAAATTGATGGCCAGCGCGAGTGGGTCGACATGAGGTTCAGCTCGAGAAAGTAAACCCTAGTCCCATGTCCACACACTCAGCTCAAGAGAGTGAGTGGGTTAAGGTGGAGGTTGTTCTTCATGCGGAAAGTGGGTGTCCGAGAGGAACCCGCTTGAAACAGGGTAACTTGCTTGAGAGAGAGCTTATCCCCTTTAATGTCTAGCCTAGTCACAAATACTCAATGAATTTACTATCAAAAGTATGTACCTAATAATTTAGTCTATCCCATATTCTTGTCACATCCGAAGAATCCCCTCTCATTACTTAGATTTCTTTGTTAATTTTGCTGTTTTTACTTACTAGTGAAAAAAAACCCCATTATTAATTGACACTCTTGTGTCCCCTTTTTAATTTACAATGTGTTTAATTGTTAATGTCTTCAGCTACGACTAGTTAGAACTAATTTTATTTCTCTATTATTTCTCAAAACCACTCCCTTGGGACTCGACCCCAACCCTTGGTTGGATTATTATACTATTGCACGATCGTAGATACTTGCGTCGGAAGTTGTGTTCTTGATTACGCAAACATCAAAATCGCGCCGCTGCCGGGGAGTGGTGTTACTTGAGAATTCTTAGATTAGTAGAATTTTTGTTCTTCTTAGTTATAGTTTACTTACCTAATTTTTAGTTTTGTTTGTCTGTTGTGTGAATATTTCAGAAAGCATGAGTGTTAATGGTAGCAACGGTAGCCAGGTAGGCCACCAAGATGACATCGGAAATCTCAACGATGTCCAAGAGCCCAACATCAATGGCCCCTATCTCATGGGAGGTGTGGAGCCATCCGTTTACCCCCAGCTGAGGGAAATGCAGTGTTCTACATAACGAGCACCATTTTGCAACTCTTGCAACTGAAGGAACTTTTCAGCGGACTGGCTCAGGAGGATACTCACGAGTATCTTCGAAACTTTGTAGATGTGTATGGACCATTCTCGTTCAAAAACATCTCTCAAGAGTCGGTCTGGTTGAGGCTATTCCCTTTCTCGTTGATGGGAGAGCCTTGCAAGTGGCTAGCCGAGCTACCACGTGAATCCATCACTTCTTGGGAGGAGTTGGTAAGCACGTTTCAAGTGAGATTTTTCCCTCCCTTGAAGATGATGTCACTGCGGGATAGCATCCAGAGCTTTAAACATCTAAAAGGAGAGCCTCTGCACGAAACTTGGCTAAGATTCAAAAAGTGGTGTTGCAATGCCCAACTCACGGTTTGCCGGACAACGTGCTACCTCAATACTTTTATCAGAGTTTGGATTCGGTAAACAAAGGTGTCGCTGACCAACTCTCGCCTAGAGGCTTAATGCAGCAGCCATATGCAGTAGGTGCCCAACTTTTAGATGGCATGAAAACCATCATGATACAACTTGACATTCTATCCAAAAATGTCATGGGGCCTGGTGACCGTAGTGTCAACGTTGTGGGGGTCGGGTGTGCAAATCCTGAAGAGATGATATTTGAAGCCCTGTTTAACGAGGAGGTAAATTTTCTAGCAAATCAAGGCGGGGGCTATCATTCAAACTACCCAAGGCAGGGTGGTAACCAAGGTTGGGTTAGAGACAAAGCCTGGAAGGATAGAGATCGTGAATGGAGAGACACTACAAGAAAAACTATTAATTAAGACCAATATTTTAGGATGAGTTAATAATCTAGTCTCAAAATGTACATGTCTTAGGACGAGATTATATTGTTGTCCCTAATTTTATATGTTATTGTGAAGGTACAAAATGTAGTCCCTAAAGAAAGTTCTAACTGGTCCCAAAATGTAAATATAGTGGTGAGAAGCGGGAAAAAATGCATTTTCAATTTTTCACAAAAACTCATCAGGCGCCAAAAATTTACCTAAATTATTAAAATTCTTTAAAACAAAACTCCTCACAATACAGAACAATTAATTAATTCACTTCATATTTTTCAATACAGAAAAGCCCTAAATTGACTTCATCACAATCTCTGTAGCAGATCTTCAAATCGCAATTCTCTAGAAAAAACATTGTGCTAATACTTTCAGTTTTCTTCAGCACTTTCTCAAAATAGAGAAAGCACAGGTTGTAGGTAATGAAGTTCTACCCTCTTCTGCGTGTTGATTTCCATCTAAATTCATAGGTATGCCTCTTCTTCAGCGTTGAATTTTCTTCCTTTCTTAATTCCCTGTCGTGTTTGTTTTGTTCAAATTACTCTTTATATTCTTCTTCATTATCTGGTCGTTTTCTATATTCAGATGCAAACATCTAGTTGAATCAATTTCCATAGAAGGTACAAGTTAGTATTTTAAGAAACTATAAGTTATATACTATATAAAGAATATATGCATCTTACACCTTGAAAAAATCCCATTGAAACACCCCTGTATATGGAATATGTCTCAATTAATGGATCAAATATGTGAGCTAGTGTAAGGAATGAAAACTATGTGTACTCCGTGGTTCCCTGAATTTAACACGAATTGATCAAGATTGAGATCACACTTAGATTTTATTGCACCAATGAAAACAAGGTAGAAAGTATATAAATCAACTGGAGATTTGTTATATGATTAAGCAAAACAAGAGGGATAACTAAAAATAACCTCTTTATCTGTTTTAGGGAGAAGTTCATCCATTGACTGAACTTCTCCAATGGAAGCACCATTAGTCAGAATGACACATTTTTTTTCTCCTGTAGTTCTGCTAGTGTACATAATCGAGCAAATATTAGTCATCTTTTTATGATAAAGTTCATGGTCCAAACTTCCCTATATATATGACACAATGCTTAAGTGAAGGGAGCAATAACTAGTTAGCGAAATGCAGTTCTTAGCATTTTACATCTGCATTCATTAACATTTGTTCAAACTCTTCCCATGAGAAGCAAGCTACTTCATTTTCCTCGGCTTTACTTTTTTGAGTGCAGAAGATGTTTCCATTGATGACAACGGCTTGAGTTTCTTAGAGAAAGCCTCATAATATTTGTTTTAATCCTCTGTGTTCTCTGTAATTTCAATGAATAGATTAACACGGTTCTTCTCCAAAGTCTTGCGAATAACCTTCATGATCATTTTCTACTGCAACATATCTCTGGAGATGTTAAAAGGATGTTCTTCTGAATCCACAATGCCCTTCACAAAGCTCAAATATTAAGGCATCAACTACTGAAATTAACCTTTTACAATAATCGGACGGTTGGAACAAATAACAATCTGTTTTGGGATCTGTTTTGGGACACTTGGAATAAATAATTCTTGATTGTAATATGAGTTCATTGGGGGTATAATCATGGCATGATATTTCGCAACAAAAACTGGATCACATGTGGGTAGTTATTGAGGTAACAGATGTAGTGTATTTAATGACTGGGTATTTGGCCCTTTTATCGTGGTTCTTAACTGCCATCAAATGTCTCCAACAGCAGATCGAATAGCTTCCAATAGTGTAGAAAATGCAGCGTAGAGAATCAATGGTTAAGTCTCAAAATTATTTCTCTGTATCGTTGGTAAATGTTCTTTCAATTCCTAATGTTTAGTTTTGTGCCTTTCATTTATTTTGAACTGTTATTTGACATGTTTTTCTTTGATGTAATGGGCAAGAAAGCTGGTAGCCCACAAAATTTGAAGACTATTTTCATTCAGACTTGTATGAAAAGTAACAAGCTTGTTGAACCTGAAGTAATTGTAAAACATGTGTGTTTGATAAATTGAATGAGTAAATTGCTTTAAATATTATGGGCTCTAATTGAATATGTCCTTTTATATACGTTGTAGGCTCAGATCAAAGAAGTAGTGAAAGCCGAGCCATCTCTACCGAGCTTAGAGATAGTAGAAAAATGTTATGGACCTCAAAATCGTAGCCCTGTATTTTACTTTGGTGGTGAAGTAAAGGCTAGAGACGTGAAATGGGGAACTTCTTCAAAGATAGATATCTTGCATACGACATCACCCGTTTAAGCTGAATAACCACTGCCTTGTTTTGTTAACCAAGTAAGTAACAATTTTTAATTAATTTTGTTGATTTGTGTATAGTCACTTTAGAAGTTGCTCGAATTCAATCGTGTATAGTCACTGCTGCACATACTCTTCTTGCTCTATTATAAATACACTTCTCTGCATAGCTGCCAGGCATGCTGTTGTTGTTGCTTTATTTGTAATTTTAGAAGAACTAGTTGCTTAACAGAGGAACAACTAATTAATTGCTTTACATTTTTTTTCTCTGTTTTCAAACACTTTTGCATAACTATCAGGCATGCTGCTGTTTCTTGCACTTGCAATAACGAACATCAACTTCTTAATCGAGGAACCATAAGTTAATTAAACTTCTTGCCACTGCTGCACATCTTCTTCTTGCTTTATTTTCACATACTTCTCTGCACTGCTGCGTGAAACTAAACTTCGTTTGTTCTTTTATTTTCCTGCTTCAAATAGTTGATAAGTAAATGAATACGACTCCCACTCGATGAGTGCAAGCTAGCATATGTTTTCTTCTGCTTGTAGATCATTTCAGTTGGAATTTGTATACACGTAAACCTTATAGGCTCTTCTAAGCATCAGATCCCAATGTACTCGTCTATCATGTGTCCTACATATCTACTAACTATAACAATTTCCCTCACTAGATATTTTTTATATGTTGTATAAAATGACCATCAATGTGTTATCTCCAATCATCTGTGACCCCAAAAATTGACCAAAATCAATTCTGCCGACATCCAGTTTGTGTAGCACCGTGGCTAAAGTCTTATCACACCAGGATGTTTCTCTACAGTTTATGACAGTGAGAATTGGTGTTTCTCAACCAAAGAGTTGTTGATTATCAGTATGCTTTTTAGAATACTTTTACCATAATTGAACTAGATACTATGGCGATAAGTTAAATATCACACAACCTATACTAGAACATTCAGAACATAGTACCCAATAACAACTACATCTACTTCAAACTATCTAAACATAGAAAACCTGACACACATGGAGCTGATTTATTGAGGTTTTTGTAAGTTTGGGTACAACATAAGTAGCGAAGCACATAAGTACCACCAGAACTAATATCAACTTAAGCAGACTGTTACGCGATTACAACCCTCCATAAAGATTAATCTTTGTGTTAATTCATCATAGTTTCTTAGTTGTTCGTAGTATTCTCAATTCTTTCAACCCAAGTCCTCTGAATATTCTCAAGTCTATAAAATTCATCATATTGAACTTCTCTAATAATTTTTTGTGTGCTATTGCAGCTTGTTGAGGTTTCTGTAGAATTGATGAGTTCTACACTTCTTTTGTGGTGAGCACTTTAACTAATCTAGTGTAACTTCATAGATATTATTATATACCAATAGGTATTTATGATCTTTGAAAAATTTTGTTCTTACAGATTTTTGAAGATTGAAGTTACAAGTCAAGATGAAAGTTTAGAATATGCACAAGCTCATTATTATTTTGCTAAGAACGTTATGTAAAACTTGATAACATAGTCTAGCTCGGAATGCTAATTGATTAAGTATTTTTTGTTGAGCAAATATTGAAAGTATATTTATCATCATCTTGTATTGAATTTTTTATTAGTAGAATTTTATATTTAGTGAAGAAATTTATCAATTTTATGATATGAAGTTGATGTACAGTTCGTGGTAAATTAGAGGACTCAGTAGTTGCTTGTCTCTAAATATTAATATAGGATGAGGTAGTTGCTCTTCTCTAAAGGTTAATCTAGGACAAGGCAATTTCTCGTCTCTAAAGATTAATCTAGGACAAGGAATTTGCTTGTCGCGATTGAGAAATTTAGGACCACGTACTTACTCTTCACAAAAAAGGTTTAATGGTCACTAATAGCTATTTTTCAAATATAAAAATTGCCTATTTGGGACGGGATTCACGGTCTCTAAAAGTACATTAGCGACTATATTAGTTGCCATCTCTAATGACATTTAACGACCAAATATAGACACCCGTTGCAACTAATCTTTAGCGAAGAAGATTGTTAGGACGAGTGGCGACCAGCATTTTGCCGTCATAATAGGCCATTTGTGACCAGATTTGGACATTTAAGGATGAGATTTCCCATCCTTATAGGCAGTTTTTCTTGTAGTGTCTGGCGAGAAATCGGCAGACCCACACTCATCCCGTCCCCTCGTCCCATTTTGTCAGAAATCTCCATACTTTCTACTGTTTGCCTTTGAAAAGAGAAAAAAATTCAAAAGGTTTTGAATTTTTGCTCAACAGTTTCCCCCACAAATCGCTCCAACTTTCCCTATAAATAACCCCCCCTACTCTTAGTGAGGAGGACACGGTTTGAGTTTGGTTTTGAAGTAATAGTCACTTCTACACTTAATTTTTATCTAGTCTTTTGATTTAAAGTTTTGATAAGATCGCTGTTTGGATTTTCTTAGCCTTCCTTTAGTATTCGAAGAGAGTGGGGGAATCGCTCTTCTCGTCATCTCAGCTCGCTGCCCCTCAAAAGGTAATATTCATCTCATTCCAGGTCTCTCTTATTCTTAGTGTGTCGATTGTTTGCTTTTGACTGTTTGAGGTGTTCAACTGTTGATATTTTCAGAATACTACAACTTACTTTTGACTATAAATCGATAGCGTAACCTGCTTGTTACTCGAATATTGTTGTTGGATTTCTTGATGATTTTGTTTAGGTCTCGAATTAGTTTGTTCCTGTAAATATTTTCCTTATTTTATTGTTAGTCTCATAATGTTGCCTACGAGTATTGTTTCAGTTTTGAAGTTGATAATATAATTTTCTTGTTTTCTCAATCTGGCACGTGAGGGTGTCTTTGATTATTTTGGTTAGCACAAATCATATGAGTAAATTAATGTACTGTCTTATCTCCCTTCTTATGGTGTCTGCACATTCTGCATTCGAAACTGAATATCTTAGTCCATTGTTAATTGTCTGCATCTCTAAAATCTTGCTTATAATAATGTCAAATTGTATATACTTTGTTTTTCCGTCATGCCGAGTTAGCTTGTGATTAGTTCGTCGAGTTAAAGTGAGTAAAAAATATATATAGACCGAATAGCTATTTATTTCAAGCTACTGGAGTTTGATCTCATTTGTGTTGTTTGTTTCTTATTAATGCTCCTTCTGTTCCGATAAGGTTCTGTTTGTATATTATAGCATCTTCACTCGTAAATTATGCAAATATTGGATCTTGTTATCCGTACACAAGTTGGTTTTGAATGTCTCTTTCTTCCACTTCTCTCAAATTGCTTGGGATTTATTATCTCATTCGTGTAGCATGTCCTGTTTAAGTCGAATTTATGTGTCTATTTAGTCTAAGTTTTAGTCAAAAATACTTAAGCAAAATGTAATGGATCATTTTTTTTGTTTCTTATTAGTAATTTTCTTATCTTGTTAGCCTTGTTGTTTAAACTCATATAGATTACGATGTCGGTAATTAGGATGTCGTGGGATTCACTTCAACAATTATCAAAGTAGTTTATGTTTGCTTCTGTTATATTTTGATAACTACTGGTTTGTCTTCTCCTTTCCTTATAATTGATCTATTGTTTATTTGTTTAAAGTTTATTAAAGTTGTAACCATAAAGTTGAAAATTGACTAAATAAAAAATGATTTTACTAACATTCCACTTGATGCCTTCCAAGATTAGTGTAAGTTTAGGATTATCTAAGTACTGTGGCCGCATTAATTTTATTTGCCTCTAGTTCTTTGTAGAATTTGTTTTGATTTAGTCAAAGTCGTGTTGCACCATGGTTAGAATGTTAACATTATATTGAGTTTTGACCATACTGTGAATAGTCTCTTTGCTAGTTTTAAATGCTAGGATATTCTTATTTTAGTTGAATCAATTTGGGTTCTACATTCCTCTTCTGCTAATTCTTGTTCTTTTTATGTTTTCCTGGAATGAATCATTGTGGACTCCTATATTCACTCCTTGCATTTCAAGTTGGGTTGAAACCCAACACTCCTCTTTTTTTATATCGAGTCGGCAGTCATCATGTTCGAGTTTTGAAAGCGGATGGACAGGGGTACAAGGCTGTAGTCGAAACACAAGCTTCCAAAAGTCCTAAGATGGACAGTATACATTCATTATACACCGCATACATTCAGTATACATCAATATACAGGTCGAAATGTGAGAATACAGGGTTGAGGCGAAATACAGGTGTTCGGAAGCAAGAGATACATGAAAAGAGCCTGTACATATGCTGATATACACTGATGTACATCATGTGTACACAAAAACGAGTTTAGAATTAAACCCCCAAAAATTGCAGCAGGCCCAAGAAGGGCCCAAATTTAATCTCTCCCTAACTCTTAAATTATTTAATGGTGATTATTTATCATGTGTTTTTTTATTCAACTCTAATTTTAGAATTATTAATTAACTTAATTAGATTCCCCAAAAGATGAGTTGTTTTTGTTATGTTGGTTTACTTTTAATGCCTTTTTTTGTGTTCATTTATTTTACTAATAAGATCTTATATCATTAATTGAATTAAAACTCATTGTTCTTAAAAAGAAGCGTTATTTAATGTTTTTCACTTAACACACTTTTAGTTCGTTTAAAATTGTTTCAAGTTAAGGTTTCTCCCAAATAAACTTTAAAAAAGCCTTTTCAATTAATAAAAATAAAATACTTACTTAGTCATTTTCTCAAAAAGGGTTAGTCAATTAATTTAAAATGATGTTCATGCTTTAATTTATTAAATTGGTTTAAATTGTTATTTCAAAATAAATTCTAATTAATCTAGTTTTATTAATATTCTAATCACTTGTATTTCGAGTCAAATGTTTCATTTTTGGGCCCCTTTCTCTAAAAAAAAAAATTAAAAAAAAATGCATCATTTATTTAATTATTTTCTCAAAGATAATCAAATATGTTGTAAGTTATTATTTTTTATGTTAAATCATTATTTTTCTAAAAATAGTCAAATATATTTTAGTCAAATCGCAGGTCAACCGCATGTTAGCGGGCTCTTTGAATGCTTAAACCCTTCTCGAAGTGTAAATTGAACCCCGAACTCTCTTTGGTATTTTCAAATGATTTTTTCTGTTTAAATCGTTGAAAATTATAAGTTTTCTTAACTTCTTTAAAAAATTAAATGGCGACACTTTTCTAAGTATCTTTCTCAAATTGTTTTATACTTAGAACATTTCAAAAAGTGATTTTTCTAAAGGTTAGTTAAATTACGACACAACAACACAATTCAATCAATTCATACAAAACCCATTTACATGCTTCTAAAATCAATTAACCCACATTAAGATCACAATTTAGCAATGGAGGGGATCCATGGGTTCTTGGGGGAATTTCACCAAAATTCAATCATAAATCATCAATTCACATACGTAAACCATTGAAATCATTTTTTAAAGAGAACCCATGAATTTCGAAAAAAACCCTTGAAATTGGGGAAAATTATGAGTTTTGAAATCAAGTTTTGAAGGGGGCTCTATGGGTGGAATCTACCCAAAGATGAAAACTACCACACCTTGATGATGAATTTGATGAAAAAACCTTGATTTCTTCAAGCCCAAGCTTCAATTTTACTCTTCTTCTTCTTCTTCATCATCATCTTCTTCTTGTATTTTAAGAGAGAGAAATATTGCGAGGAAGATGAACTTTTGATTTTGATTTGGGTCTTTGTGAAAATGCTTTTGATTGAGTGTTTAATGACTTAAAATACCTTATATATTTATTTAAAAATAATATAAAATATACCCATTTAATTTGGACTTAAAAAAAAATAAAATTATAAAATTACCCCTTGCCCATGTGAACTTGCTTTAAAAAAACTAAGGTAAAGTCCAAGGGAGCTTCCACGGGCAGTGGACTACTCCACCTTCCGTGGTCCCTTACGTGAACTATGCCCTTGGCTTTTAAAGCTAAGGCATTGGTCCACGAGGGCTCCACGCGGGCAGTGAGTTTGTCCACTTGTTGTGGACCCTTGCGTGGAAAAACACCTACTGCCCATGCGCCTAAGGCAGGCTTCACGAGGCTCTCCACGGGTAGTGAAGTGTTTCACGCCTCGTGGATCCTCATGTGAACTGCCTAGCTTGCCCAAAAATGGCCAAGGCAAGGTTCACGAGGCCTTTCAAGGTCAGTGAAGTACTTCACGCTCCTTGAACCCTCAAGTGAACTTTGCCTCCTTGCCTATACGACTAAGGCATGTTTCAAGAGTGCTTGTAAAGGCAGTGATGCCTTTCACCTTCCTTGAACCCTCACTTGAACTTATACTTGGTCAAATTTAGGGGCTATTTTACAACTCTAAATCATACATAAAATTTCAAGACTCAAACATTAGGCTCTAGTTTCACCTATTAATTTTCCGGGTGTTACACCTGCAAAAAGAAAAATCAAGTTAGCGAAAAAGTTAGCAAAAGTATTTTCCTCCCTTAAGGAGTGTTGTGCTCTTACTGACATGGAATTTCTCAATCTATTGATGGAATTGACCTCCATTGTCACATTCCAAAGTTTTTCCCACTCTTCATTCAACATATGTACCAAAGCCAGATAGTTAGTTTCAATTATAATGTTTGGAAAATTGTTTTCCAAACAACATTGAAGACCTTCTCTAATAGCAATAGCTCAACAACTAGATTAGTAGAATCAAGAATTTTCACCCCCTTAGCGAGACCCACTCTCTTTCATGATTTCTGATACAAAAGACATCATCACTAGGCCCAAGATTACCTCTAGAAGCCCATTTGTATTACATTTCAATCACCTCATAGACAAATATTAATTTTAAATCTGTGTTGCAAATCCTATGATCAAACGCCTACCCAATTTGTCACTTGCCAAGTCGCCGTCCCTTGTCATATAAAATAAGCGGCTAATGTATTAAATTTAAGTCATCACACTATAAACATGCTAAATTACTTGAGTTGGCCCATCAAATATGAATCTCTAGAAATCTTGAGAAAGTACATATTATTGGTAGGATAGGTGAAGATTATACGAATCGAAGTATGTTAAATTAATTATAGGGTCAAGATCTAATATGTTCAAAATTTATTTGGATAAAAATGAGTTGAATCAAGATGGGTCAATAATGAATGATAATTCAATTCGATCAACAAAACCTATCCTCTCCGCTCATTTTAAAGTGTATGAATTGAAATCATTAATACATTCATTTTTTAAAATTATCATTACACCCATGGATTTTGAATGTAAACAAATGTTGTTGCATGATGGTAAAATAGTGACACTTAACTTGTCACGTTAGTTAATTATATAGAATATATATTGTAGATATTAAAATTCTGTGGGACTCTACAAGACGTGTTCAATTCGAATTGGGACTTTACAAGATGTATTCAATTCCAATTAGAATTCTTGGAGGCTACTCAACCCTAAACCCTAGTTCATGCGTATATAAAATGTACTATATTCCCTTTAAGTGAGATCTAAAAAAAAAAGGGAAAATTGCATGAAATAGCAAACTATTAATTCAAATTAAATGTTATAGTCATAGTTTATTTTAATTGTAATTCGCAGCAAACATCCCCTTTTTTTGCCATCTAATTAGATATACAATTAGCTATTCGGTATATAATTAGCCATTTTATACATTTCGGTATAAAATATGTTTGTATTTGTATAAAGCGAGAGAAAAACGTATATACACATACAAATACATATATTTTCGTCCTATACACTTATAATTATATAAATACAGATCTTATTATACAAATTACAATGTATAAATGAATTTATACAAAGCTGAACAATTTGTATAAAATTGGATGTTTGTAGTGAATTATACAAATCAAAAGCTCCATAGCAAACATAAAATTTGCTATGGAGCGCAATTATGCAAACTATAGTTATAACATACAAATATGATTTTTATGTTTGTTATATGTGAAAGTTGCTCAAAAAAAAATTCATAAAGAGATCAAAATCTCGAAAATTCCATAAAGAGATCAACATCTCAAATATTCCACAAATTCATGGAATATTTATAAAGAGATCAAATCTAAATCATCTTAATTTGAGAAATATGCCACTAACTACCCTCGGATTATGAAAATCAAGTCCAAATCATCCTAATTCGAGAGCTACGCCACTAGCAACCCTCGAATTATGAAAATCAAGTCCAAATCATCCGAGTTTGGAAAATACGCCACTAACGACCCTCGAATCATGAATAAATATCTGATGAGAGAAGAATTAAGGGATAACAAATTTGTACCCGCAATATTTATTAATAAAATATTCTTGTTTCTTCGGATTTTATTTATGATTGATTTATTTTTCATATGTTTAAATTTTTTTGGTCTCTCTCTCTAAAGAGAACTGTATTAAAGGATTTGGCTCCCTTCCATTACCGCTTCCCTCCATTTCGTCAAGTGCACCTCTAGATGAGAGACATGTGTCTTATTTAAAATTTAAAGGTCAAGATTATATTACATTAAGAAATATCATAGTCATAGTTAAGTCAACTAATTTTAGAAAACTACTCTCTAAATTTGGTAAAAATTACAATATATTTCATAAAAAAATTGATATTTTTTTAATATTATTAATTTCATCTTATATTTTTATATTTCAATATTAAAATTGTAGAACATGAAACGTTTATATTTAATGTGATAAATAATAATCTTCAAAAACATTTGCATTTAAAACAATGTTTTATTTTATTTCAAAAAAAAAAAGAAAGATAAAAGAATATTTTAAAAAAACGTAATATGTTTTCCCTTAAAACGTACAATAGCCACATTTTCTCCTTGAAATAATTTTGGTATCGTTTAATTCTTAAAATCTTTTGTCTTTTTTTTTTCAACATTGATAATTCTTTACTTTTCTTTTTGTTTCTCAACATAGTATAATATTTCAAGAATAAAGTTTACTAGTAGAAACTATTATTTATTTGATTTTCACCTTAAACATCATACAATTTAATATTTAAGTATAAAAATATAAGATGAAATTAATGATATTAATAAATATCCAATTTTGTATGGAATATATTGTAATTGTTACCATATTTGGAGAATAATTTTCTAAAATTAGTTCACTTAACTATCCGATCCGAATTATAATTGTTTGTAATTGCACTACTCTATTATTTTGAAGTTTCGAAAGTTAGTTAGGATTGTTAGAGATGGTTAATTAAGTTACTTAGCCCGCAATAGTGGCATGTGATCAAACTGTTAAGTCTAACCACAAAGTTGAGTTCCATAAGAAGAAAGTGACATGAGAAAGAGAGTTACGTTGTTGACACGTATAAGTTGAGCTACATGACTTTGAATGTTTAAACTACCGTTGATTTTAATTATTTTATTGACATATAAGCAACCATGTCAATACTAGCTCCTCAACTAATATAGAATAATGAGCATGCAACACGAGATTCAAAGTTAAAGCAAAATGAAGGCTTTGTGTACAAAACAACTAATTAATTAAAGGATATATTCTTTTATAACAAAGTCTAACAAAAGCATCGATGAGGTAATTGACATGCCGGCCTTCAATTTAATAGTACCATTTTCGTTTTCACATGTGACAGATCATAGAATATAATTTTATTTTCTTATGTATACGAATGAATGATACTATTCCAATTCTAAGATGTTATTCTATTATTAAGGTTATGTTGATCTACCATATCTTAACTTAATTAATCTTTTTTTAGTATAATTGTAGGTGGCAACATCTTAAATCTAATATACCTTTATGAAGAAGAATAATGATATGTGATTAAGGATCAAAATAGTAATGAATTAGGTCACATGCATGTTTAATTCATCATTATCTCTAAATATGTCATTAGTGGTAGAATAATTAAGCACCACAAAATTAAAAAAAATCTAGGTATATTACTGCCTGTAGATTCCCTTAAAAATACTTAGAAGAAAAACTAAATAGCAGGAGAAGACTTGAGATTCGTAATAGTCTCACATTTAATTTGGAATATATTAAAGGTGAAGCATGCATGCTCCTGAATATATTTAATAAACTTTATATATTCTGTTGCAAGAAAAACGTCAGTGAATATTTTGTCCTGTCAAATTATGACATTCTCTAAGTTTTCATATATATCCCGCAAAAAATACTAGTAATTAAATATAATTAGATACATGAGGTGATATATTCAATTAATTAGGATTTAGGAATGAGACATGACTACACAAGATTATTCCACTTTTAACAAAAAAGAAAATGAATGGGTACTGTGTTTGGTAATTTTTCGATGTTTGGTTAGTTTAAAATATATATTTTTTTAGGAAAATAAATTTCTTAAAGTGAGAAAAATGACTTTTCCAATCAAAGTAGGGAAAACAAGTTTCATAAGTGACAATCCAAGTTCATTATATATATCGTTCCCATCCAATCCCAATACCTTGACTATCCCGCCATCCCGAACCACTATTCCCTACCCCATCCCACCATCATATTGTTTTTCTAGATTACATATATATAAATAGTTTTGGGGATAATATCTTTTTATTTACTTAACAAACACTAGAAAATAAGTTTTAAAAATCCACTTATTTTTCAAAAGTAGTTTTTAGGAAAACATTTTCCTTCATACCAAGCACACTCGTAATGTGTAATGATATTCTTAAATAGTGTGAGGTGTTTCACTAGAAAATATGGAATTATCTACGAAATTTATTGAGAATCCCTAGATAATCTATCGCTTAATAGCTCTTAAGTTCTAACTAATTGATTTTTCTTATAATTCATCCTTAATTCGTAGCATAATGAGATTAACATAATATTTTTGTCATTTAACTAGAAATTTTGTTAAAAATCGTATAACTTTGATCAAAATCAAATAATATCACATCATATTAAAAGCACATTTTTGGATTGGATTATCCCAACAAGGCAACAATAATATATATTACTCCTGGTGAGCCCCATGATTTAATTTGTTTATCAAAGTTTTACCCCATATATTCACAGTAAGATTTTGGCTCTACTATATTAAGTTACTGATTTTGTAATAAAATGTTAATACAAATATTTTCCAACATGAATATTTGAGATATGAGTTGATGGTGATAGATATTATTGCTATAGATATGCTGATGTGTTAGCAACAAAATTTGTCACATTTTAATATGTTATGTTGCGCATTAATTATTTCTTTATATAAAAAAACACTGCTAAAGTTGTTGATAATCGAAGTCGATCGATTAGGTAAGGTTTCACCTAATAGGGTGAGCCCACTAATAAATATCCAAGGTTAATAAATTTAAAACATTTAATCTCTTAAAAGTTATAACGAAGGATGTGTTTGCTAGGAAGAAAAATAGTTTTTTAAAACATTTCAAAAGAATAAGTGATTCTTTTTTTACTTAATATATAAGTACTCTTTTTGTTATTTTTACTTGTCTACTATACTAAAGAGTAAAAATAGTTGTCCAACCTTAATACCTTGTCCAGTTTGAAAAATCAAGAGATAATTTAACTTTTTGTGTCTATTTTACCCTTGTTATTAAATACTAGTACTATTCAATATCTAAGATATTTCCCAAAGCATTAAATTTAATATATTCAAAGGGTAATAGTAATATTACTCCTATTATTTATTGTTGGTTAAGATGTGTGCCAAGTTAATAGTAGGCAATTATTATTAGACAAAACATAATGATGGAGTTAAGGGCTATAAAATTGAGTGCCACTTGTGAAATGTACTTTCTCTATTCTTCTACTAGAAAAGTCATTTTCTCCTTTTAAATAAGCTTATTTTTCTAAAAATAAAATAAAATACATTTTCTAAAAAATTCGACTAATAAACATGAAGAATTAAAAAATATTTTTTGTTGCACCAAACATACCCGAATAGAGACTGTGTTTTAATTATAATTGGAATTGATACGATGATCAATAAGGAGGACACTTTTAATTCTATTACTAAAATATTCATATCTCATCTTCTTTAAATCTTTCAAAACATAATGAAACATATCAAGAGACATTTTTTTATTATTATTTTTGGGATCTACTTGGTTTGATTAACATCTTTCATGGAAAAAAAAGTCTTTAAACAATGTCATTTTTTCACCACTTGAATTTGATTCAAATCAAATGATGTAGCCCTGGATAGACTTCCATGATGATTTAATGAAAATTTTTAATACAGTATTGTATTTGTACTTTGGAAAAAATCCAAAAGCTAGTGTAAGAAAGGAAAAAACAACTAAAAAGGATACATAAATGTCAAATCAAATTTAAACTAATAAAACTCGCATATAACATGGGGATTAGATAAAAATGAATAAAATATTTGACTCGATTTATATTAATATGAATAAAACATGGGTAAGCCCAATGAATAATATGGATATTCATATTACCCATATTATTTATGGTTTCTTATTATGTAGAGAAATACGTGTTGTCATTACAATTTTTTCTTATTCTTTTTCTCCTTTTAGAGTTGTTGGTATGAAGAAAAATATTTTCATGTTTTCAAAGATTTTTTTTTTTTGGAAAAAATGAGTGCTCCTGAATTGAGGTTGAGAGGTCAAAATTCAGGTCTAGCTCAGATCAAAGTTGAGAGTCAGGGTTAGAAGTTAGATCCGACGTTTGGACTAATTTTGAGTGAGTTGATTCATAATTAACCCACTTTTAAATAATCGGATAACCAATTCATTTTAAAATAAATTAATCAAGCGAATAAGCATAGATGTGACATATTTTACCACCCCTGACCAATATGTTTTTCGATTCATTATATCAGTATTTACTAGGTAAGAAAGAGCAATTTAATTTTGTTGAATTAGTTATCAACATTTTTGCTTATCTTTTTTTTTTTTTTTTGGTGCATCAGGGTCCTGTGCAGAGACAGAGGATAGCGAGTGGTTCACTAGAACGTCTTCGATAAAATATTATACAATATATATAAGGTATTTTTTTAAAAAAAATTTATGTATAGATTTTGAACTTTTTGAACATAAGATTAGAGGTTCACTGTATCAAAAATGATCCTTAGCTGCAATTAATTAATGACAATAGCTTAATTGCTGCTAAATATGTATTTTTAGCAACAATTAACACTCTTTGTATATGTCCCTAAAGCCTTTTCGCGACATTGGTTCTAATGACACTTAACTAATGCCGGTAAAGATTTTAGCACTCTTTATTAATGTCTATATTTATTGTCACTAAAAATAATTTTTGATGTAGTGGTTTACTCTGTGTTTGAGCTGTTCAAAATTCACCTTGAGGTCTCAAGTTCAATTTTAAGCACGCCATTTTATTTTTCAAATTAAAAATGCAGTTGCCATCATTATAACAAAAACACCTCCTAATGACGATAAATATGCACATTAATAAAGAATACTCAAAGTTTTACAAGCATTAATTAGTTAATTGTCATTGGATTTTATGTCGCTATAGACTTTAGGAAAATTTACAAAGAGTGCTAATTGCTACTGAAAAATATACTCCCTTTGTTCCTAATTACTTATTCACTTTTCTTTTTTTAGTTGTCTCTAATTAATTGCCGCTTAATATTTTTTTTAAGAAGTCCATGTAACATCTTTTATACGATACGTTGACATTTAATTCAATCAGAATATTCTAGCTTCTCTCATCACCAGAATCAAATAGCGTCAGCCACCACCCCAAAAATGAATAAAGAGGCCCAAAAATATATCCAAGATTGCATGACATAAAGTAAGCACAAGAATACCTAAAAGTACATAAATTCCATATCAATTCTAATATTTTGAGGTTGGTTATGGTTCCTAAGATTTTTTTTTTTCTGAACAAACAAAGATTATGTCTAATGAATTAGCTTTTTTGCACTATGATCTAAATTCCAAGAATTAGCTTCTCTAGAATATGTCCAAATAAATTAGTGGAATCAAGAATTTTGCTGCCAGAGCAATACCTTTCAAATTTTGTAGCTTCACCAAAATATTAAAAGAACACTTTTATTAAACTTGATGGAAACAAATATAATTTTTTGTAACTTAATGGATTTCCATGGTAATTGATAATTAATAACATGGATTAGGTTGGTAATGTGGGTGATTTTGTCATGCCATTTTATTTTATTTTATTTTCTTGGGGTTCAAAAGGAAATATCTTGTAAAATACTATTTTGTTACACTATTTGAGTAATGAATATAAAATAAGTTTACCACTAACAAAATATCTAAATAGAATTTAAGATCTTTTTGCACACCTTCTCCATAGGCCATAAAGAGATTAAAAAAAAAACCATGCTCACTCAATCATATTTATAATTTTATATGACAAATTTTGACCAGCACATATTTTTAGAAAAAAATAATCTGTGAATGTTTCAAATTCTTGAAACTCATGATCAATTTTTAAAGATGAAATGTTAAATTATTTGGGATATTTCCAAATAAAAATGTTTTAATATAATATTGGGAAAATTGTAGCAATGCATATATATAGTTAATATTATATTGAAATTTAATTTAAATGATGAGTTCTAAGTGGAGAAGTTGGTCCAGTGAACTTTTTTAATTAAATGATTAAAGAAAACATCACTTTGATATGTCCCAAAATCTGAAATCTTTACAAATTAATTAATAATTTAAAACAAATCAAGTAGTACTATGGTTATACAAAACCGAACCGAAAACCAAACCAAATCGTAAATTGAGTCAAATTGAAAAAAAAACCCGACTAGTGGTTTGGTTTGACTTGGTTTGGTATTGAAAATAAAAACCCGACTATATTTGGGTTGGTTTGGTTTTAACTAAAAAAAACCAACCCGAGACCAAACCAACCCGACATTATATATGTAATTTTAAAATTTTATTTTATACATAAAAGTATTTACTTTGATATAATTTTAAAATATTTCTTATACTATTTCACAGTTTTTATCTTTTAATATATTATTTCAAGTTTAAAACTTAGAATTCGGAATGGTCCAATAAAGATTATAGTTAATAGATGTTGATAATTATAATAAA